>JANXJC010000029.1:25014326-25026034 GCA_027564655.1 Leptodon cayanensis
CCCCACCCCGCCTTGTTCCCATCATATACTGTGATACTAAGGAAGCCTGCTTTTTAATGCATCTGTCTTGCATTTGGTTGAATTTGATATTGAAAAAGATCCAAGTTCTAAATGAAGGGTTTCCGTCCTTCATTGCCTTGGCCTTCTTTTTTCTCCTCTTCCTAGCTCTCCGGCACCTAACAAGTTGGGAGCTCACACTATAGCTAATAGTGCTGAATGGTAGAGTACAAAATCTCCTTTCTTTATGTGACCATCTGTTTTCACAGAACTTGTAGGAACTTTCTTATCTAAGAGAATCAAGCTGCTCAGTCAGGTTTGGTTGGAAACGGGCATCAGGCTCAGAAGTTGCCAGTAGTGTGGTTGTAGCAGCCTTGTGTCTGCAGTTCTCAGTGCGGCTCCCTTAGGCCATGGTTTTGTGATTCCTTTGGGCCAATGCAAGAGTTGGCTGGAAGGGATGCTCACGTATTGGTGTCTCTTCAGCTTGCGTTGAGCCGGGTGTTGGAAATCATGTAGCTAAAGATGGCTTGGTCTCTCTCTCTCTCTCTCTCTCTCCCCCCATCCTTCCTACCCAGCCTCCTGTTAAATGGTCCATACTGATCAATTCCCTCATGTTGCTCCAACAGGAGCGTAGTGCAGGGAAGGGGAGGGTGAGTTATCCTTTCAGCAGTAGCCTGTATTTAGGTCAGGTCAAAGTGGTTGTATAAATGCCAGTAGGGTCATTAGGGGGATAAATGACGTGTTGACACCGGGAAATAACATTATCGAAGTTGTATATGTCCCATATGGCATTTTGTATGATAGTCTTTAGCAACACATTACTTTTATCCTTACAAGGTTTCTCTCAAACCAGGGGATTTTCTGCTGTCGGAGTTCTTAGTATAAGTTGCTCATCTTACTTGAGCACAAGGACTTTGCCACTGTATGTGAGTGTACGCAGAATCCCACGGGCCAGCAGACAGAGTGAGGTAGCTCATGGGACTATTTGATGCATCCTGTTGTAGAACTACAAGCTGGTTATAGCTCTCTTAAAAAAAAAAGTGTATGTTTGTAGATGCCTGTGCTGGAAATTGATTTTGCTTTTACCAAAATTTTAATGGATTTTTATTTAATTGCTGTCTCGTTTCTTTACTGTATTTTTGAGCTTTACTTCAATACTAGAGTTGTTTAGAAAACCACGGTCTTTTTCAAAGGCAAATGTGCATATTATTTCTTCTCTGAAACTGCTGCATGGTTTTCCTTAACTGTAAAACAAATAGTCTTCTGAAGAGAAGATGTATGGACAAAAATTCTGACTGGAGGACTGGAATGAGACCTTTAGTTTTGTGCCGCACAGTACCTAGCCCTTTGAACTGGAGGGGATTGGAAGAGTTTGAGGAAGGAAGAGAGAGGCAAGACTTTTGCTTTGAATTGTCTTAGAAGTTTCTATCTTGACCTAAGAGGCTTCTTTCCTTTGAGAAATCTTAGTAGTACAACTTGCATGCCTGCCTAGACCTTTCCAATTTGATGACTGTGTGTTTGGTGTTAACTTAAGGTCTGACCCTAGTAGGGATCCCAGCTGTTCGGATTTCCAAAGTCAGTCTTACCCCATGAAAGACCCCCCTTAGGTAATCTGATAACCCAACATTTGAACTCGCTAAATAAAAACAAATATGGGGTGATGGTATTGCAAATTCTAAAACATTACCAAAAGTATATAAAAATAGTTGCAGTTGGGACTTTCTAGCCTGAAGGTTCAGTAAAGAGCTACCAGCCTTTCATTTTGGGATCTCTTTTTGAGAATGGTAGTAGACAATTCATTGCAAGTTGTCACTTACAAAATATTCTTATGAATATCTGTTTTGTGTAGTTAAACTCTTAATTAAAACTTAATATAAGATCATCTAGCACATGTGGATAGTTGAATTTGCAGCAGTTGCCTTTTAAAATATATAGGGGAGTATAAAATGACTTCCTGGAAAGCAGGTAGTATTGCATTACCAGTTACAGTTCAAGGATGATTTTACATTTTGTCTAGGTTTTGTTTTGCTGAACCTAGACTTAACGGAATTGGAAATCTCACACTTGGACTGTAGGGAAGGATAGATACTGTCACTAACAGAAGAGACTTACTGGTCTTCAAAAAACTTCAGAAGATGGAAAGGTTCCCCTTTTTTGATGGGGACAAGAAAGTGCTGCCATATGTAGTGTGTACTGTGAAACTTGGGTGAGAATTTCTCACTGTATTTTGTAGGATGTTACAATAGTGCTCAACAACCGTGTTTTCCTTCAGAATCTATATCCCTACTCCTAATGAAGAAGTGCTTCTTGTCTGAAAGGATGAAGCATTGCTTCCAGTCAGTAGAAACTACTATTGGCCTCAGACTAGCCTGTTGATGAAAAGGAATTAGCCTGAGCGAAATACACATGCTGTTTGTGAGAGCACACTGTATCTTTTCTGATGTTTTCTGAAACACTGGTCCTATTGGAAAAAAAAAAAGAAAAAAGCGCCAATATAAAAACATATTTTTGAAACAAAGAGCAAAGGTTTTGTGTTCTTTCCAGTGCAATGGGAAGGGAATTTTTCTTTAGTCATCTGATGTGACTGAAATGATTTAGATTTAGGGTAACTGGGCTGATGCTGGATGATTTATACAAGATACCATTCAAGAGAACTATCTAAATCCAGAAGGACTTTTCTACTTTGTGTATTACTGTGTAAAAGGTGGCAGTATACCATGTAGATTACCTTGTACGAACACTTCAATTTTTTTATAGTATGTCCTTTTTTACGAGAAGGATGGGATATTGCCAGGCCACTATTTCACTAATAATCTTAAAAAAAAAAAAAAATTGCCTTTCTACAACTGTTTTGAGAAAAACTGTAGAATAAGGCAGCGATTTAGACATTTAGAGTAGAACTGAATAATGCCCATTTGTTTGCATTGTAGTGCGTCATTGTAGTGCTTCCTAGTTTAAAAATTACATCTAAAACTTAGCAGCATTCAGCTGGTGTGTAAGGCAGAAGGTCTTGGTGCAAGCTTAGTGGAGTGAACTGCGTGAATCACCGTTCACAGGAGAGAGGGTGGGTGAGCAGTTGCAGCCAAGGAACGCATTGCTGAACAAGAAGGGAACTTAATTAACTTTCTAGGTAACTTTACAGCTATTCATAATACTTCCCCTTTATATGCTGAGCAGCCTTCAAAACTGTTGTGCTTTTGCTTTCGGAGCGTTTGTCGGGATTCTGGGCTCATTTGACACTGTTGGGTGACCCGACAGCATGTGATGCCATGTGGCTGTTGCTGAATGTGGAGCTGCTGCTCCTTGGTTTGAATGGTGCTGCGTAACTTATGACGATCTTGTTCTTAATTGCTCCTAAGGGTGTTAAGAGTTATTAAATTTTCCTGTATAAGTGTGTTCATTTGGCTTAACAGCAAGTCCCAGAGGAAAACATATGCAGAAGGTAGTGTCAAGATAGAAGTTTTTTGGATTTTTTGTTTGCCACAGTATCCAAATAGGGAAAGGGGGAGGAGGAAGCTCTTAGACTTGAGGATTCCGCATCCTGCTGTAAACCTTCTGATTTTATTTGTTGTTTGGAAGTAGCAGACAAAGGAACGGTGATTGCTTAAGTGTCTTGTTCTAATGGAGAAGGTGATGAAATGTTTGGAGAAGTTTTAATGTTCTCTGTTAAAAGATGCAGCTTTCTAAGTCAGAGGGGGAGAGATCACAGGATCGTCCCAGATTTCTTAGGCACAGGAAGAAACCAAAAGCTATATATCTTTGCCAGCTCTGTGTGTTTGTCAAACTGCCTCTTTCTCAGTCATCTTTCTCTGCTTTGGTGTCCAGGCTGTTTTGGTGTTTATCTCTAGCTGTTTCTCTAGATGTGGGCCTGCAGGTACAGAAGGCAAACCAAGTCTGTTCAGCTTGCCCTTGCAGCAGTTCAGCTGTGACTACTGTTCTTTAGTAACTGATGTGAAAGTTGAAGTGTGGTTTGAGAAAACTGCAGTTTTAGGTTAATTATTGTTCTGTCAATTAGAAGGATGTACAGTCACCACTCTGCCACTTCAACTTTTTTGATAAATGTCAATTAGGTTGGCAGTGTTCATCATATATATGTATATATATGCCATGTATAGATTTGGATGACTTAGATTTTTGATCCTGCTGTCAGATGGATGGTGCTGAACCAAGGAACTCGTCTTGAAGTGTGTGTGCATGCTAAAAAGCTACACTTAATGGTTTAGAAAATGGACCCTGGGATAATGTAAGCTTTGTAAATATGTTTCCTTTGAAAGCTGCAAGTAGATTTTTTTAGGCGCTGTACCATGCCTCATTCTTCCCTTGCCAGCTTTTTTTGTGAGTGAAGTAGTTTCCTTTTTTTTTTTTGAAACCCATATCATTTAACTGCTTTTGCCCATTGATTCTTATACAAGCAGGTGCTGATAGCAGGGGATTAATGAAATGCTAAGACAGGGGAAATCATGAAAAATGAAATACCTTCTTCAGTGTAACAATGAAAATCCTGGGTATTCATATTAAAACCACAAGTGTGGTTCACTGTTTTTAAATTTTAAATAGTTAATCTTTTATACCCTGCATAATTCCTACTTTTCTAAGATGTGTTATGTGGTAGAAGGAAGCTGGCTATGATATGTGTTATGTTTCCACCTGTAACTGGCATTGATTAGACTATTGCTGTGATGTTTGTGTGTAGAATTTGCAAATACCTCTTAGAGATGCTGTCAGCAGTTTGAAGTCCCATGGGGCTCTTCCAGTAGTGCTTCTATAGTTAGCGTAAAGTTCTGATGTTAAGTGTAGTCGAGGAGTCAAAGGACTTGCATTCACTTTGCTACTGCTTCAAGTGATAGTCATCTCTTCAGTTAAGAAAATGTAACCTGTGTGTGAACACAGAAGTAATTTTCCAGTTTTTCTGGCCGTGTGCTGTTAGATGCAGTTCTTCAACTCTCAACTGGAGTTGTGGTGCATGCGTTTCGGAAGTGCTGCGTGACTGCTAACACTGCAGTCGGAGAGCGGTGGCAATAGAAATGCAAATGCATAAAACAGTAATGTCAGTAGTTGACAATAATGATTGGGGGGGACAGACTACAGAACCGTTTGCTGCTTCAGTGAGTTACTGAGACGTGACAGCCTATTTTCTTCTGCTGTTGTTAGAAGTACTACTTAATACTAAAACAAGATAGAAAGATGTGAGCTTTTAACTCTGTACTTTTGAATTCATTCTGTATGAACTTCATTGTTTTGAGGGGGTTTTCTGTAAAAGTATGGAGAACTATATTCTTACCTTTACCTTTTTAAAAAAAAAAAAGTAGTTTTGAATCATCCCAAATAATAAGATTTTAGTTAAAAATGTTCAAAATAAAATAAGAAAAGTTCTAAATCATCTTTGAAAGATTTACTAGATTTTGTGTAAAAGGCACTGCAAACTAATCTGCTTTTTTTTTGTACCTTTTTATTGTACATTGTTAACTTTTAACAGTGCCCTTTTGAAACATGTAAGAAGCTGCCCATAGAGTTGCATGTGGAAGGTGGGAGAGGGTCACCTCCTTCCTTGTAATGCCAAACTCTTCTCCAGAAATAAACAGAAATGCTTCTTAAAGGCTTGCAAATCATGGAAATAGTCTTATTTTGTGCTTAAGATATCTTTTGGATTATAAACAAAATCCAGAAGCTCTGGGCATAAGTTTCTCTTGGCGTTCATAACCCACGTCCGTCTAAACCTGAACAGATACTTTGCCTGAAAAGTAGAAGAAAAATGACTTTTCAGCTTTTCTGCTCTAAAATGTTTTGAAGTTCATGCACGTTTTTAACTCATAATTGTGAATAGTTTGTGCTTAATAGAAAAGAAAAATCTCAAGGCCCGTGATTTCCCCATTAGCTTTGGAGAGTTGAAATGATGCCTTGAGGTGTGAATTATGCTTTCTATGACCTACTGCTTGTAGCAGTTGTTATTACATGGTTGTAATTGCAAATGTGTCTTTACCCTGATGTCTGCATCAAGCTAGGATAGGGTGTGGTTTTTGGAGGTTTTGTGTTTGGTTTAGGGGGTTTTACCAAAATGGCTGACTTGGTTGGGTGAGGCCTTTGGGGCTTACACATTTTTGAAATACAGCCTTCTCTGCTTGCTTGTCCTTGAGTGTAAGTCAAGTGGCTTCTGTAGAGAACTGATGAGACAAGTTTCTTGCAACATCTGGAAGAAGCTGTAGGCCATGGGTTGCCTGTAGCAGCAAGGGCCATCTGTACTTGTCATCCTTGGTATATTTAATCAATTATTCAAGGACTCTCTCTGCTTCTTCACAGATACTGATGAGGGTTAAATAAATAAATAACTCTAATAGTTAAATATCTAAGGAATTACTTACTCTTACATGGTGATTTCAAGGTGACTAAGGCTTTGAAAAATCCTTGCTGTGAAACTGGAGTCCTATGTAACAGAGGCTGTGGTTTGATGTAAATTGGGCTTAAGGGCTCTTTGTAGTGGTTCTAAATGCTGCAGCCACATACCACAAAATGTTGTTCTGGTATAAGCCAACAAAAATGTCAAGTGTTTCACAAATTTGAGTAAATTAAACTGTAGAAGCAGGCTTTAAGTTGAATCGGACTTAATCTATCTACTATTCTAGTCTTATGACAGCTAAAAGATTGTGTACTTGTATTTGTTCTAGATCAGTTGGTCGATTCAAAAATAGTTGGTATTAATAATTATTGATCTGAGATGTGTTCATTTGGTATTTTTACCCCTTGACAATTTGCCAGCAACACTCCCTTGAGCATGCTGCAGAACCTGGGTGGTAGCTTTTGTTCACCTGTACACCAGAATCTCATTTTGCTGCATTAGTATGGTTTTATATCTTCTAATGCTAATTGCAGGGGCATATGGCATGAGATTGAGGACAGTAGCTTTAAATGATCACAATGACAAATTGGGGTGTGTGACTCTCATGGTATTTGATATCTTTCTTTATCCCAAATGGATCTGAGGAAATCCAGCAGTCTCTTGGCTTTTGACAGATACCCATGAGATACAAGTGCAGGGCAGTAGCTTCATCTTGTAACTTGTGTCTACTTTCCCATTCACACATTTGGAAAATTGTACTGTATTTTCTATGCCAGTGCATGGTTCTTTGAAACAGACTGTGTTAAGATAATAAATGAAACTTAACGTATCCATAGATGGAGATGTCCAAGCTAGTCTGGAACACATAGGTAAGATAAATGGTAACGAAGTGGCCTCGTTACTGTGGGTAGAAAACGTGACTTGTTGAAACTGCCTCTGTCCTCCCCCAGTCTTAGCCCTGTTTGTAAAAACATTTGCACTGTTGATCTTTTCCCATCTGTCATGGTTTAACCCCAGCCAGTAACTTTGGCAGCTGCTCACTCGCTTCCCCCCTACCCAGTGGGATGGGGGAGAGAATCGGGGCGGGGGGAAGTAAAACTTGTGGGCTGAGATAAGAACAGTCTAATAGAACAGAAAGGAAGAAACTAATAATGATAATAGTAACAATAATAAATTGACAATAATAATAATAAAAGGATTGGAATATAGGAAACAAGTGATGCACAATGCAATTGCTTACCAGTTGCCAACCAATGCCCAGTTGGTTCCTGAGCAGCTATCCCCGCCCCCAGCCAACTCCCCCAGTTTATATACTGGGCATGACATCACATGGTATGGAATACCCCTCTGGCCAGTTGGGGTCAGCTGTCCCAGCTGTGTCCCCTCCCAACTCCTTGTGATCCTCCAGCCTTCTTGCTGGCTGGGCATCAGAAGCTGAAAAATCCTTGACTTAGTCTAAACACTACTTAGCAACAACTGAAAACATCAGTGTGTTATCAACATTCTTCTCATACTGAACCCAAAACATAGCACTGTACCAGCTACTAGAAAGAAAATTAACTCTATCCCAGCTGAAACCAGGACAGTCCATCAGTCATGCTTGCTGGACTCCTCTTTCAGCTGCTTTGACTCTATAAACCCAGCAGCAAACCTGGATGGGGCTGGTCAGCTCTTCTACCTCCCAAGGTACTGAAATAGTCCTTTCTGGAAGTGCCAAAGGAAGGGCTGGGCTTTCAGAGGAAACACGAGGGTGGGGGCAAAAAGAAAGTAAGCCATTGCGTTTCTTTGGGAGCAAGCCATTGGAGCAGTTGCCTCTGGAAGTGGAGCCAAGCTGTAATAGAAGGCCATGGCTAATGTGTGCTCAAGTTAGACTACTTTTGAATAACTGAGATAACCTATCTGTTATCATGTTATGCTGGGTACCCTTAAGGTACAGCTCTTTGTAGTTTTCTTCAGAAAACCTATCTCATGGCCATTGTACTCGTGTGCTGCAGCTGGCTGACCCCCCCAGCTGCAGGTAGGTGTTCTCCTCCATGGTAAACTAGCTCAAGAAGTTCTTGCTCCTGTGACTCCTGTAACTCCTGTGCTTGCTGCCATCATTCTTTGGTGCTGGAAGTGTTAGATCAAGCTGAAAAAAACAGATTTAAAAAATAATAAAACCTTTTCATTTGTTGTGGGTTCACTCCAGTGATCCGTTTAACTGGTTGCTACAACTGAGGAGTAGTAAATTGTAGCATAGATAAGAGAACTTTATGTCCTGGCTTTCCCACTGTAATTAACCTACCGGGAACCACAGCCCTGGTTGTGCTTGATCCAGAGTTCTTACATTTAGAGTCAGCACTAATGACCAGGCCTTAGAATTAGCAAAGTCATTGACTTCCTCTCTTAATAGAAGCAAAATGCTCGTATTGGATTTCATGAAAGCTTTCCTTTTTTTTTTTTCCTTTCTTTTCCATGCTGCTGATTAAAAGCAGATATTGTTAAAAGACTTGTTTTTAAAAACAGTCAAAATGTGGAATTGCTGGGAGAACAGTGACAGGCTTATGGTCATCTGCATCCTGAGGCTGTTAGTAAATGTCTGTCCCTATCCATGATCATTGCAACAAAAATTAAATTTTGCTATAGTGGCACACCTAGTGTCTCTGTTTCTTATTTACAAGCACATCTGGAAAGAATGTGAATAAGATCCTAGAGTGGGTTTCCTTATTTACTTGTTCAAGTTACACTTAAATCCCATTGTATTTTGTTACTTAAATGGTGTGGGCAGTTTGCTGTCCTGTTGCAGTCCTTTGGCTATCAGGGTGGATGTTGGGATGACCTACCCCCTCCATGGCCATCCCCCAAAAAACGTGTGCCTTTCACAGCCTGATGGCTCTTCCCCGGTGCCTGGCTCACTTGCACAGTTGTGACAGTTTGTAAAACTGGGAAAAGATTTGCATCTTTTGTGGCAGTTTTCCTTGGAAGATTATTGTAGAAGTAGCCAATGAGCTCTGCTTGCCACCAAGTGGGTCCTGGAAAAGTTTGGGGAGAAAGAGGAACAAGATGCTGTTAATGCTACCAGCAGTAGAATGCATTGTAATTCTTCAGATTGGGGGCTGGGGTGGGGGGAATCTGTTTCTTCTCTCCAGAAATGGAGTAGGGAGTGGCTCTGCTCTTTAAGTGGGTTTTGCTCATGACCCAGAGAAGAGTACAAGCAGAAACCTGAACCCGTGTTTGGTATATGCAGCCATTTAAAAATAGACATGCATGCTTTGATTCAGCTTGCTCTTGTCTGATAATTGTCTTGGATCTTGACCATTATACTTTGAAAATCCCTCATTTCTACAGTAAAAGGAGTGTATCCAGTTCTGAAATGTACAAAAGTCATTTTACTTTGAGTTCCATGCTTTTTCTTCTACAGTATATTTCCTTTTAGTAATTAAAGTATATGTGCTAAAATTGAAGTGAGTAAAATATTTAAGTATGCTTAAGCCTTAGCAGAGTTCAGGCCTTTCTGTGGCATTAAGTAGTATGTCAGTTGTTTGGGTTTTTCCCCGGGAGAAGTCTGCTTAAGATTCCGACAGTTGTACTTAAAACTTGACCAACTTGGTTGTATGGTGCTCAGAAGTCTGCCGGTGCTCTGGAGTTCTTCTTGTCCTTTGGGTTATCATCACAAAGAAAGGTATGACAGAGGGCTTGGTATCATGTACTTTTTATCTCCAGCAAGCATCATAAATTTAGGTGTTCTGGTCATATTTAAATGTGCAGGGGCAGAACTGATACTTAGCGGTGCTGTTTGGTATGTGCTAATGTATAGAGGTGCTGTTTAGGAACAATATGGATGAATAATTTAGAATTCTAATTTTCTTTTAAGAATATCTGCTCTGTTAAAATCAAAAGGATGAGATGATGTGTACCTATACATGAATGGAAACACTTACATGTCCTAATTTGAATCATACCTCAGCCCAGGAGTATACCAGCTCCTCCTGTCATGTTCCTGGAGTGTGACGTTACCTCGGATCCAAAGTAGAGAATGCCTGAAGATGTTTTGGCTTCTAAGCTGGCATTGAAAGACTTTTGTCCTGAACTGTCGAAAAACAATTAAATTGGGGTAAAAACTCAGTCATTGTAAACTCTTGTGCACATTTGTGTAGCTTGTATCATGGGGTTTTTTTGGCCTTTTAGGTGTCTGTAATTTCAGATTCATACACTGAACACAGGTTGAAGACGAGCAATTCTGACGTGGTCCTTAGTGTGAGTTGGCAGCCTAAAAAGGAGCTTAGCGATGGATCAAGGTAAAAGACAGCAAGACAGACATATTGTCAAAGGGAGGGAGGAGAAGAAGAGTTAAATGAAATAACGCAAATGTAGTGGGATGAGAGGAGAACTAAATAATCAAAGAGCAAATTACCAATAGTGAAGGGCCTCAAAAATCTAGTGGATCTAGTCTAATCTGAATCTAGTTTTTACTCTCAGAGAGGAAAAAACCTTCCGCGTGGGCATCAACTGCAGTTTTGTTAGTAGAGTCATCAGTCATCTGGTCATTGAGAAACAAACGACACACTGGAAGTAAGCAGTTGCAGGTGTCATTTGGAAAGTGGATGAGAGATTTGAGCGTGCGAACCAGTTTTCCTTCTGGTGCTGTCTGCTTATTGCAATGCAGGTTTGAAGCCAAAGAGAAACACTGTAACCAGTTTATGAAAGAGCTTGGATTTTGTTTTTTTTTAGCTGATTGACTTTTTTATTTTTCTGAAATATTAGAGAGATGCTGCAGCTTATGGTCACAGGGCTGGGGAAATTTTGTAGTGGTTGAACTATATCTACTTATTAGAGGTTTTTTTTTTTTAAAAAAAAGCTTAGTCTGAAAGATCAACTTCTTCAACTGTATTGAAGAAAATGGAAGAAGTGTCTTGTCATGACTGTTCAAGTAATTGAGAGAAAATAAATGACAATATTTTCAAGACCCTGAATTTTGAGAACTGAATTTGAACAAAGGAGTACTTTAGTTGGATCATTCGACTGAAAAGCAGACTTTGTCTTCTAAGCAGTTTGGAATAGTACGTCACACTCCTGCATGTCAAGCTCTAATTTCTGGTTTGTTTTGGCCATTGTTTGGAAGAAAGAATAAAATATCCTTTTGCATATCTTTATTTTAAAATGTGGCAATCCAAGGCATAAGAATCAAAAAATGAAATAGTTTTGTGAGAAGACTGAAGCAACGTATGTTTCTGCCCTGACACAAGAAAATAATAAAATAAGATTAAATCACTATAGAACTTGTCCCCCTGTACTCAGCACTGGTGAGGCCGCACCTCAGGTACCGTGTTCAGTTTTGGGCCCCTCACTACAGGAAAGACATTGAGTTGCTGGAGCGTGTCCAGAGAAGAGCAACCAA
>JANXJC010000029.1:25030599-25044141 GCA_027564655.1 Leptodon cayanensis
CAGCGAGAAGGCTGGAGGGGCACAAGAAGTTGGGAGGGGACACAGCCAGGACAGCTGACCCAAACTGGCCAAAGGGTTATTCCATACCGTGTGATGTCATGCCCAGTATATAAACTGGGGGGAGTTGGTCTCGGGGGGCGGGGGGAGTGGCTGCTCGGGACCTAACTAGACATTGGTCGGTGAGTGGTGAGCAATTGCATTGTGTGTCACTTGTTTTGTATATTCCAATCCTTTTATTATTATAGTTGTCATTTTATTATTGTTATTATTGTAATTATTAGTTTCTTCCTTTCTGTTCTATTAAACTGTTCTTATCACAACCTATGAGTTTTAACCTTTTTCCTTCTGATTCTCTCCCCCATCCCACTGGCTGGGGGGGAAGTGAGTGAGCGGCTGCGTGGTGCTTAGTTGCTGGCTGGGATTAAACCATGATACTCTTAAATCCTGAACTGTGTGGAAATGCTTGCATTTGCTGCTGAAAATAGAATAAATGTATTTGTGCACAGAACATCTTAATCTAAATCCAAGAAAAAAAATGTACTTGTATCTAAAGATGGAGGAAAAGGTAGTCCTACTCCTGTATTCTGTTGGGTTTGGGGGAAGAAAAGTAGGGAAAGGGAAGCTTTCAGCACTTTGGTAGAGGACAATGATCTTCTGCCCTTTCTGGTTTAGTCTTTTGAATTTACAGAAGTCTGGAAACTGAATTGTCTAACTAGTTAGGTCAATCCTCAACTGCATTTCAGTTGATCTGTCTACCCCAGTAGATTTTAGTTCACTTTGTACACAGGCCTTTAGGTATTTGCTGTTAACTGATTCCTCTCATCTTCATGATGATGGGAAGTATGATTGATGTGGAGAAGTATGGGTACTTCAAGACTTTCATCTTAATTGAAACAAGTAAAGTCATGTTGTTAAATGACAGTCATGCAGATAAAACTCTAGGGAACTATGTTGAAGCCATCAAATTAATTTATTGTTCTTCCCTCCTTGTCAGAATTGTTCTGAAAATTGATATTTTTTTTCTGGAGTCTTCGTTCCTCAAAGCACATGTGTGAAAATAGACAAGGCCTCATAAATTCTAACTTTAAATAAATTTTTAAGAAGTTAAAAACTTTACTCTAGCATTTTTTAAGTTAATAAGGTAAACTAGACTGGAGTATTGTGTTTTTATATAAGCATCTGCAGGAAGAAACCCCAGGGTCTTTGTGCAGAATTGAAGGGTTTCAGCAGGAGTGGGTAGTGTTTGCAGTGATGTGTTCTTCTCCTTCAGGTCTGAGAGCTCTGCTCTTAACCTAGAGGAGAGGGCTAAGTTGTTAATAGAACTCCTGCCTTTCGTTCTTGGTGGTCTCCTTTTATTTGCATTCCTAAATAAAAAATGTAGTGCAATATTAAGTGTATTTAAATGTCTTTGCACCAAGACAGAATATGGTCAAATGATTTGGTTTGATAAGCATTTTAAATAATGTGTAAATAAGATTAAATGCTATAAATTACAGGGATATAACAAAAGGGAAGAGTGATGGCTTTCACCTATGAGACAGACTGTCAGATTGATGAGAGTTCCTTTATCACGTTCCAGCTACACCACTATTTGTCCAGTGTAAAAATACCATGTGTTAAGTGTCAAGCATAGATATATCAGGTCAGGTTTTTCTCTATTGCATATATATTTAATGATTTATTGGCAGATTATACAATTTTGTGTTGTCTCCAAGTGTTCAGTCCCTCCATAGATCTCTTTGATAAGTGCTGAAACAAGTACCACGATTGGTAATACTAATTTTTCCAATCAAATAGAAGAAATGCATTCTTGAAACATTTGGACAGTCAGCTGTTTCTGGGAATAGACTGCTTCAAAGTTCATTTCAACCGTTATTTTATTTGCTTCTTTTTGCTTACCGATTTTGATGCTTCTTGGCAAAGATTTATAGCAACTTTACTCAGTTTCTTTCTTGTTCTGTCTTCTCCAGAGGGTGGAATTTGAGATCACCTGTTACTTGCATGCTGCATTGTTGGTGGTTTCATGTGGACTTTGTGCTAGCCTGCCACATTTAACTTCACATTGGTTTTTCCCTTTTGGCACAAAATAATCCATTTGTCTGCTTTGACCCTGCTTCTGGCAAATGGAGTTTCAGTGGGTGGCTGGCTGGCTGTTAAATGGTAGCATACTGTGTGTACAGGGGACTGTGTGTAAGAAAGTTAGTATGGTAAGTTAGCGTTAGGCTTTAACAGCATTGAAGAGTTGCTGCTGCTTAGACTCTGACAAATAGAAATGAAGGAGATGAAATACAAAAGTGCATTTGTATTGTTTTTTCAGTTAACATGGAGATGGAGAGATTTTCCATATAGATCAATTTTAGTGGGCTACTTCCATGGTGCCAGTGCTTCGAGATGTTACAAATGCCTTCATCCAGCTTGAGCTGGAGGTTATGGCATCTTATTTAGAGTCTCACTTTTATCAGTTGTGATTGTTTTGTTGGATTGGGGAGGAGTGTTTTGTTTTTTCTGTAAGACTGATCACAGAATGTTCTTCTTAAACCAGTGTGTACTGAAAGTTATCTTCTGTGTTTCTGGGAACACTGTAATGTTATGTTTGACTTTGTAATAGGCACAGAAAAAGTACGGCAAGCTCAGGACTGCAAGGACCTCCATGTTGTAAACCCTGACTGGCTGTGGAGCTGCCTGGAGCGCTGGGACAAGGTTGAGGAACAGCTCTTTCCCTTGAAGGATGACTACATCAAAACACACAGGTAAGTGGGAACTTGGGGGAATAGGGGCCATGAAAATAGGTTATTCATACAATTATGCTAATTTGTGAATTCAACTATAAAACTGGTTTCTGACAAATTCAGAATGGTGTGCAGTGCTTACACATCTGAGGAAAGAACCCTCCATTTGTATCTATGTCTGTGCTGCTTGAACTGAAGACTGTTAAGCGATCGGGAGGCAGTTCAGCAGCTAGCAGAATCAGGAGAAACCTGTGGTG
Source organism: Leptodon cayanensis (assembly GCA_027564655.1). Taxonomy (NCBI): domain Eukaryota; kingdom Metazoa; phylum Chordata; class Aves; order Accipitriformes; family Accipitridae; genus Leptodon; species Leptodon cayanensis. The sequence goes on from JANXJC010000029.1 coordinate 25,033,586, forward strand.
CCAATAGTTTCTTTAGCAGTTGTCGTTGTTAGCCATTTTCAGCTGGACCAGTTGACCTTGTCATTTCATCCACAAACTAACACAGGGAATGCCACCAAGGCGCAGTATCTTTCATGCTGCCAAATGAAGAAAAAAAAATGTACACACTCCCGCAACGTGAAAAACTAGTAAAGTATGGCATTTTTTTTTTCTGAGACTTGGTAGTGAGGAGGAAAGGAGAAACAGAAAAATAGAGCAGAAAAATCTAAGAGGGGTTGGAAGGCATGGAGATAGAAGCATGAACTGGAAGAAAGGAAGTAGTGAGAGAAGGTCTTGGGGGGATAAGAAAAAGTGTTGAAAGAGAAAGGGTTAAAAATAATTAGTGCACTAGGATGCCAGCAAATAGAAGGGACAGCCAAAAACTTTATTAACAGAGGAAGTCAGAGGGCTATTAAGAACAGTCCTGTTTAGGAAAGTGCCATGGATGAAACAACTCACAAGAAGATACTGTAGAGCCAGCTTCTGCTTCTTGACTTGTTACCTGTTTGGACAGACTCACACTAATAGCGTCTTGCAAGCCTAACGGAGGACCTTCCCTTCTATGTTTAGACAGGGAGGAGCATAGCATATCGGGTTTTCTGTATTAAACAGATACTGGTGTGATTGACTTGAGTAGGCTAGAGATTTGCTTTCTGCTTAGAAGATGCTAGCGCTTTGAGGGCAGAATGTGCATGTGTAAATCCTCATATACTCCGAAGACACCAAAAGTAGAAATGTCTGGAAGTGCGGTCACTTATCAAATGGGAGACTAGGCAGAGACCCAGGATCCCTAAAGCTTAGAAAAGAGTTGTAGCCTACTTATAGCTTGACTGGAATACTTTGTTTTTAAAAGGTGCTATCAGATTTTTTTTAATCAAACTTTGGAATATTTGTACAGGATGTTTAATTTGTCTCAGAGGCCTTATGCTGCCAAATTCTGAGTAGAAATCTGGACAGTGACTTGTAAGCATAATTTTTTGATGTCTAGATGAATGTTAGTCTTTCTACCTATCTTAATTTACTCTGCCATTTTATTGAAACATAGTAGTAATTTTTCCTACTTCTGTGTTTCAAATACAACACACCTTAACTTCATACTTTCCCTCACCCCTCCCACAAACATCAGTCAGTAAAACATCTATCTTAATGCAAATACTTTTACTTTATTAACCCAACATGTGCAACTTCTTTGGAAAAATATTTTCTCCTTAATGAAGCTGCTTGATATAGTGATTACTGGTCCAAAGCACTTATGAACTAGGGGGGGGGGGGATGAACTCAGAAAATATTTGCATATAAAATGAGCTTAAGAATAGCAAAAAAGAATAAGTAAACTTGAAATTGGTTGACCTTAAGTGTTGATGCTACAAGGCTACTTCAGAAACGTCCATAAAGGCATATGGTAAAAACTCTAGTTTTGTGGCATTTCTGATACCTGTTACAATATAGTTAAATTGCTTTTTCTATAGCATTGGTTTCATGGTGCATAACACGCTGGGGGTTTTGTTTGTTTGTTTGTTTTTTTGTGGCACTTCATCATAATTAGATAGTATGCCATAATGGTGATTGCTGAAGACTGATCTCTGAATGTTTCTGCTGACACTTCTAAAATTATGTTTTAAAATGCAGCAGGGTGATCATAGGTGGCTTAGTATTTTAACAAATGAGTTTGGATGACTTGCAAATTAATACCGTGTGTTTATTTTCTCTCAGAGCCAATTTGGAAAGCAGATACTAAGATCCGATACAATAGCATGCTTTTCTCTTTGTTGCATATATGCAGATTATCATGCTACTCTAGCTGTGCAGTTGTTACTACTGGAAGCAATTTCAGTAACTTTAAGTTAAGACAATTTTTAAGGTACATTGAATAATTTTTAATAATGTAAATATGACATTATCCATGTCTTTGCATTTTTCTTTTAAATTCAGTGAGGCTTTAATGGGGATGGAGGAGAAGAAATGTTTCTTCAGAAATCTTCCAAACTTTTTTTTTTTTTCCCCACCCACTTCTTCCTTTAGAAAAAAGGAATGCTTGTTTTATACATTCTGGTTAGATAGCTCATTTAAATTTCTAAAGCAATTTTTTCTGAACTTCATCCAACAGAGAGAATAGCCCTGCCACGTTTCCTGACACACACAGCACGTTTCACACAGCTCTATTTCACCCAACACCCATCCATCCAAAGTCTCAACCTGGTCCTGAAGTTCGACTTTATGATCCTAACACTGGAAAGCTAATCAGGAAAGGCACCCAGACCTCTGGCCAGTCGATGTACATCCAGTCTCCAGCTCCTCCCATCACCTTACCAGTCCACGGTGAACACTCGTCCTTCAGGTACCTAAAGCATAGCTAAGAGTCACTTCAACTATATTTTCACATGCTGTTGTAAATTTAACTCTTGTTATCTTTGCATTTGATCAAATTGTCATCTTTGCTTTAGCTACTTTGTTTGCTTTCTAAAAAGCCAAGGAAATGAGTGAAAATGAGTAGTTAGCTGAAGTGAAATCAGGATGTTAGAATTCCAGATGCTTTTTGTGCCTCACCTAAGTGTGACTAAAAACCTCAGAACAAATAAATGCAGCATGTAGTTTGTGCGCTCTAAAGAATGTTAAAATAACTCATCTCTGAAGCAAGGCAGCCTAATGTTTTTTAACAAATCTTAGAATACTGGATTGTTTTTTTGTCTATAAAGTACATCTGATAGCATTTGGCTTTTGTTTATAAAATTTTCCTCTTCACCTAATTCCTTCAGATGGGACATTAGCTTTGTGTTTTGTTTTGAGGAATATCAGAAGTGGTGGAAGAGGGGTGTAGGTCACTGAGTATTGTTAAATAAGGCCGTATGACTGAGTGCTAGTTAATTATCCTTAGACCACTAAAGCAGCAGGAGGAGGAGGCGGCCTGCTTTTTGAAGTGCAAAGGCTAGCATCTGGACTTTGTCAAAATTTGTGGATTTGGTTTAGCTACAACGACAACACTTGTCTCTTAAGGATGCTTAAAATATCTAAACTTCATCCCTAAGTATCTACATAAAAGATCTAACTTTCTGGAATGCTAACAAGTTTGGCAAGGCTTGTTGGCTCCAGTGGTAAGGAAGTATTCAGTTGTGAAGGCAAAGCTTTTCTCTTTGTAAAATGTGATCAAAATTCCTTTGCGCAATGTGATCAGAGTATAGCAGTTGTTATAAAGCAATTCAGTTTTCCAAACAACCACAAAAATACAATTATAAATGCACGCAGTTTTCTACCATTCTTCTCCCTCCCCTGTCATTATTGCAGTGTGTCACTTGGAAAGGTTTTGTATATTAGTGTAGCTTGTTATGTTTCCACTCTATCTTCCTGTTGCTAAATTATTTCAACCTATGTTTTTTTTCAGTTGTCATCTTTTTATAGGTTTTTTTCTTATTTCAGCTTCCTTGTTTCTGTCAACACAAGGGTTTTTAGTCTCTTCTTTGTGAGGATGTCTTGTTCTCAGTTCCTTTTTAACTGTGTCTTTAAAGTCTGTATGTTACTTTGCTATGATATGTTAAAAGAACAGGAAAAACTTTAAACAATCAAGACACAGTATGTGTCCAGAGAGGAGCTGAAAAGCTTTTGGTTTTGTTTGTCAGGTTTTGGGGATAGGAATTAGTCTAGAAATAGTGCTGGGAAGGTTGTACATGTATATAATTGTCATGACACTTCTAAGATGCTTCAGTATGATGGTTTATATTGATATTAATGCATCATTCAGTGATTTAAAGAGAATAGGTTTTGATGTTTGTTCTACATTTGTCAACAACTTAATGAAGAGTTTTGTCCATACCTAAGCCTATTTTTCTTTAATGCAGAGGTGCTTCTTCACTTGAACATCTTGCAGAAAAAGAGAGAAATACACTTCAGTTGTCCTCTTTGTTGAGTTTCTCAGAGCCCGAGGCAGGTTTTGGGGGTGGAGTGAGACTATCTCCTTTCTACTCCCTTATTTTATTTCACTTAAACATTTTTTTGACTGTCAATGCTCAGGGTTGAGATGCTTTAATCTGAGAAAGTGAATCCAGTTACTCAGTGCTGCAACTTCACCCCATAACCAAGCAGCTGTAAGAAAAGAGATTAGCATAAGATATATGCTAGAAAATAGTATTTTCATCATCATTTCCTGTTGATTTGGTTCTAGTGGTAAAATCAGTGACCTGTAAACACTGATCTCTTAATTGGCGCATGTCTGTATTCCTCAGAGCAGTTCCATTATCTTCAATTACGATGGTGAGGAGTGTCTTGGTAAAGTCTAGGAGGAAAGCAGTGCAGTGATCAAATACCATTTTAAGTACTTTTAATGGATAGGGAAGTACAGTGCAGGCAGAGCACGAAGGCTGTAAAGAAGTAACAAAAAGCCAAATAAGAACAGCTTTGCTGTGTTTTGACTGAGCAAGAGCTGAGGCAGAAGTACTGTATCGTTGCCTTGCTTTGTCTTAATACATACATCAATGATAGCTTTTAAAGAAAGCTTCACATCCAATTTAAAAATTTATGTGATACTTGACTTTAGAGAAAATTACCTTAGTGCAGGACAGACTTCATGTGCTCATATGTTCAGCTCCTACAGAAAGATGAGAGTAGTTGTAACTAAGCCATTGAATTCAAGCAGAGTTAGATAAAGCTTTTAACACTTAGAGCTGCTCCTGTTGTGGGTAGAAGTAGTCAAAGCCTCCAATAATCTTCTTTGATTAGGTTCTAAAAACTTTATCCGATCCTGAATTTCAGACAGCGGGCAACAAAACTGCACTGCTGCGAGAGGAAACCCTTGGGTAGATGGTAGCAGCACGTGGCATAGCAATGGTACTCAGTCTCTGACTGTTAGAATAGACCTTGTTGTGCTTAGAAGAGAACCTCTTGCAAGGCTGGTTACTAAAAAGGGCTTCAAGTTGTCTGAGTACCATTTCACAAGAACTGTTTCAGTTCTCGCTTTTTTATTTTAGGTTCAACAGTTTTAGTTTCTTTCTGGGACTCAACTGGAAACATAATTTAAAATAGGATATGATTAGTTTAAATATCTACACACAATTTACAGTGAAACTGTCACTAGTGAATTACAGGTGGTTCAGTTAATTTGGTCAATGTTTCATGCGACAGGCATAAATCTTGCTGTTGTGCTTGGCTCTGAGACTTGGACACCTGCTTTTTGTCATGGCTGTTGCAGCCTCAGCAGGAGGGTGGCAAAGAGTTTGTGGCTGTGCTAGAAGGGAAGGGAATGCAGTGCTGCTGGTGCTGGCAGCAGGCAGGAGCTCTTCTCTGAGAACAGGAAGGATTCCTCTTTAAAAATAACCTTCGTGGCAGAGCTTTGACACTCTGTATGTATCTCAACAATTTGCATTTTCATATGGAAACAGTACTCTACAAACATTATGGTAAACACTACAGTTGTAACAGGTCATGAGATGTGTAATGTAGTGTTGTCCAGCAAAATGCAGATGCTAATGGCATCTTGGGCTAGAATAAAGAAAAAAACAGTATTACAAGTTAAATTCTAGTGAACGCTAACAATACACTAACAGATGAGGCAAGGCGTAAAATATGGATATAATTTACATGCGAGAAGTTAAAAGTGGCACTCTGGTTTTAATTAATGCTAAGATGCACCAAATGTTTGGTTTGAAAAGGTGTGTCAAGCAGATGTTGTTGGCTGAAGCAGTTCTTTAAGATTTGTATAAATTAATTTCACTTGTAAACTAAGACATAAAAATTTTATATGTTCATTGTTACAATTTTTCCTACCTAATGTTATTGGTCTTGTTATGAGAGCAAAAATACGAAGTACCAAATTGAAGTCATGAATGGAATTTAAATATTTTTAACATTTTCATGATGATAATGCTATTTTAGCTTTTGCCCTGATGCTGTATCAAAGAAAGTGTTAAGATGCTTGTTACTTCCACAAATGTCGAACTCACCCTGCACGTGCATGTCCTTGTGCATGTAAGACTGGCAAGCACCAACCAACCTGTGCAGGGTTGAATATGGTGTAATTTTTGAAAAAGTACTCATGAATCTCATCTAATTAGAAATAAATGTAAATTCCTGCATTTGTATGTCTTTAAATTTTAATTAACGTAACAAGCAGCTGAAAATGTAAAGCCTGAAAAATGTCTTTGATAAAATAAAAATGTTTCTTACAAACGTTAAAGAAGTCTTTGTTTTATATTGTTTTTTGGAATGCTTTGGTGAGAAGTCCCAGTGTTTCTTATCTAGTAGCAGTTGGAAGATACTGGAAAAAAAAATATCTGACAGAAGCCTTTAGAAGGTATTAATACAGTTATTTTACAGTTAATATTTGTGTATAATGATGTGGTCAAGGATGATATTGCATTGTATTCTGCAAAAGGAAGAGTTCTCACTGTCACCAATATGATAATATGTTCCTAAAAAAATATACTAGATTTATTTCTAGTCAAAGAAAAACTGCTGGCTGCCTGCTACATATAACTTTTGTATAAATCTTGGCATGGTCAAGCTTGTCATATTTTTAATACAGTTGTGTAAGATGCTTATCCCTTTTGTTTGATCATTCTCTGTTTTACTAAGAATGCAAATAACATCACCACCTTTCTCTTGGCTAGGGTATCTATTAAAAAGACAAGGAAATCAAATTTTAAAAGACCTTTTTGGAAAATATAGTGGAATGCTGTATTTTTCTCATTTACCTATGAAAATTATTGTCTGAGAGCAGTTTAATAGCAAAAGAAAACTGTGTGGTTGTGTAAAATAGAAAACATTTGGGGAGGGGACGGACAATGAAACAAAAAACTGTTAAGCTGTGATGAAAAACTTTAACAGAAAAGCAGTTTGGTTAGTTCATTTCCACAACATTCAAATTATTGTTTTGGCTTCATGGGAAATTCCACTGTACAGAAATGACAGACTGCAAAGGGGCACATTTCTGCTGTGTTGCTGAGTAGTGCTGAGCTGATGGGGGTCTTCTGCAGCAGATAGCGCAGTTCTGGGTAGCACAGCAATGGCTTGGCTCTTTTCCCCCACCACCCCCAATTCAAAAAATGAATTCACATCTCTTGCACCTACCCATGGGATCTGAGAGAAGAGAGATACGTATTTAGGAAAATATGAGCCCTCAAAATGAGCTTCATGTGGCTTTCAGATTTCTTACATTCTGGGATTGAAGTACTGATGTAGAAAAAAATCTTGATATTTAGATAACCTTTTTAAGAAGCTGTCAAGTTCATGAGAGGAGAAACGATTTTGTAGAACCTTACCTATGACTGGATTTACATAATTTAATAATGGCTTTTTTGGGTGGGGCTGCTGATCTAAAGCTGTTTTTTGAAAATCCAGGCTTGAGGAGAAGCAGCCATCCTGCGCTGAAACTCTTGTCAGCAGAGACCACACTGTACTCTTTCTGAATTGCCACCACCCACAGAAACAGCTTGATGGTATCTCACCTGGTGGTTACAGCTTGAAATGGCTTGTGATTTCAAATACAGTCACTTTTATACTTGCTTGTGGTAATCATTCCCCACACACACAATCTTATGGCTAACAAAAATAATTTGAGACCCATGAGCTTTATGATCTGAGATCTTTGAATAGGATTCTGGGTGGTGCTGAGCTGCTATAATGTGTTCCAGGAGGTTAGTGTGACAGCCCAATATTCGTAGTTAAACTGTATTGTGTAGCAGTTTTAGCTTCTACAAGTCTTTACTAAAGTAATATGGACAGAAAAAAGTTACCCAAGAAGGGTGGAAGTCCCCTGCTGTTGTTCTAGATATAGTCTATCTTTTTATTACTATTATAATGCAATTCTCATGAAGTTTTTATTATTTTATCTATTTTCATGAACATTTTGACATTCCTTTTTGTATCTGCATGTTCTGATTAAATACAGTAACTAACAAGGTAATACAATACAAAGAGAAAATGCTACCATATTTGAATATAATAGCCAAAAAGAAACACGGTCTGTTCTGCATCTTGTCCAGGCTTAGCATGTGGGAAATGTGTGAAGATTGAGGCTGCAGAAGTGAGCTTTCTACTTGCAGACCTCTTGTCTGTAAGGCTGAGACATAGAAAAGTATACTTTTAAACTCAAGAATACAAGCTTAACATAGGTCAGGAAAAATATATTAGCATGTAAGGATTGTTTCCTGAATGATAAACATGTCAAGTGATGGACAAGTTTCACATGAGCACAAACCTTGAAGTATTTTAAGGGCAATGCATCTGCAGCTACTGAAGCTCTTGGCTTCAAGAAAGGCATGATGGTTACTTACAAGAACAGTGGGAAGGCAGGAGAGTGAGTACCTTGTTGAAGGTAGAATAAGAACTTAAGCCATCAGGATGAAAATAAAAGCAACCATTGGGAGACTTGATCTTTCTTCCATTGATGAATACAGAAGCCTATTAAGCAAACTTGTAGATATTCAGCAGTCATAAATTGTTTATAGGATTTTATTTCTGGAGAAGCTGTAAATCAAGTAAATCTTTCTTATGTGGGACCCCTGAAATTTTTCAGAGTTGTTCAACCACATCAGCAGCAGATGTTCGAAGAAGATGACCTACCAGCAAGTGAAAATGAAGAGCAGCCTGGTCCATCTAAGCGGAAACGCCAGCCAAGTATGTCTGAGACAATGCCCCTGTACACCCTATGTAAAGAGGATTTAGAGAGTATGGATAAAGAGGTGAGCTTAACTAATTCTGACAGGTTTCTAACATAATGATTGTTAGTTATGCATAATAGTTTAACTTCTGTTAAATTATGCATGTGTGTGAACTGACCTTGTATGCCACTACAGTAACTTCAGATAAAAGCCATAGCAGAGTAAGAAGTATAGTTCAGGCTAAAAAGCAGTTATGTTCGGCAAAGCAAACTTGAATTAAGGAGTGGGAGTCCTCTTGTGTGTAAATAGGCCTTTAAAGTAGAACTTCATTTACGCATAGATTTGTCACATGAAAGGTATTATCACATTTGCTGTGTGTTTAACTTTGCCAGGTGTCCCTTTAAACTTTTTTTTTTTAAAGTAAATCTTCAAATAATCTGGACAAAATCAGTGGTGGGATGGGAGAAGAGAGGTCTGTGGATGTAAAAGGCACAGGCTGTAGACAAGATCAGAGAGCCTAAAGGGGGAGCATGAGGCCTCATTATCTGTAAAAAAATGTAATTGCAGTGCTGTTAAATCATAGCTGTCATGGTTCTGCAGGTGAAGGGAGCTTTCTGTTACAGAGTGAACTGTACTTTTTTCATACAAAAATACATTATTTGAAATTCATTGTGAACCTCTAGCAGCTGCCTATTTGTCACTTATCCTTGTGTGCGCTTTTTTTCAAATGAGCCACCATCTTACATAATATTAAATGATAGATAGAGGGAAAAATACGTATCATTGCACACCATGTTTTCATTAATTCGTTACACCATGTGTGACTTTACTATAAAACCTAGTGACCCTGAAGCCTGGATTCATCTTTGAGCCTAGATCATTCACTGGGGTGGGGACAGGAACGTAGAACTTCCTATCTTCTGGCAGTAAGCTGATGACAAGGTTCTAGCTGTAAGAGGCCTCAAGAGTTATCTTCAGAAAATATAATAAAAGTGTGAGAAGGAAACTGCATATTTCACCAAGGAAAGAAAGAGTTTATGTATACAGCATAGCATAATTTTGAGATGTGCTATTGCTAGAGAGGTCCTGGAGGAACTTTGAGCTGGTATTCTAGGGAAAGGTCCAATAACTTTCAACTGCTGTGGTGACCCAATCTGAATTTCAGATGAGTGCAAGCTTTTAACTGTACCCGGTAACTCTTGGAGTCAATGACTTTTGATTTCTTTTGCTTTTTTGTTCCAAAGTATTTTGTCCATTTGATCTCAGACTTTCACAAGAGATAGTATTTCTTCTTGTCGTGATGCCAGCCCCTGAATCCATCTGTCTCTTCCTTCTGTGTTGTCAGTGGTACTTAAAGCAAATTGTTGTTGTTATGGGTTGGTTTTGTGTACTAACACTTTTCTAATTGTATAGCTTTTGGAAAACATTTAATGAATTGCTGTTGCAGTGTGTGCACTGAGCCAAAAGAAAGTGTGTGTGTTTTCCAGAATTACTGCATAAAGTATTTATTGTTCTGTTTTTAAAGATACTATTTAGGGACCTTGTTAAAAATCTGAATATTCTGGCACTGTTTGTTTTGTGATTGATTGCTCTCTATGCTGCTACAGTTAGACCAAAGAAATTAAAGTTCTACCTGTCCTACAAATATAAACAACTTACATTGCGATGATTTGGTTTTAAATTATGCTTTTACTTAAGCTGCATCTTATGTTTGGAAACGAGACTACATGAACTTCAGAACAAATGAAGCCCAAATTCCAATGGTTTGTTTTTTTTTCATAGTTGACTTAGCCTTGGTTCCAGGAGTATGATTTGAGGTTATAGTTGCTGCCAAAAGGTTTTCCTTCCATCAGCCTCTGTTCCCACCCCTGTCTTTATTAAATTCACATTTCTTTGATCATGGGGCAGCTGAACCAGTAGAAACTCTTCACTTGGGTTTGTTTTGGGTTG
>JANXJC010000029.1:25044163-25062083 GCA_027564655.1 Leptodon cayanensis
CCGTGGCATGGGTTTGGTGGGGAGCAGGATTGGTAGTTTCTGGTATTATAGCTCCCCGACGTGGTTTGATCAAGGATCAAACATTACCACTGAGACATGGAGAAAGGGGCACACGGGACATATATTGGGGAGGTTGAACTGGACACGGTAGTGCCAGCAGGTCGTCATCTCCTGGGAGCTGACTATATAGAGGCAATCAAGGGAGACTAACCTTTGTGGACTAACTTTGTGACTGCTAGCATCACCTTGGTAAAGATAATGTATTCATGTACAAGTAATGTAAGTAATAAAAGAGGATTATATGGTGTTGTGTGGGAGTACACTTATGAAACAGAGGGAGGACGTGTGGTAACGTAGCCCATAAAATATAAAAGTTTAGTGGAGCATACAGAGGAGATTCTGCTGTCAGGAACATTATCAAATTAAGTGAAAATAAGCTTGATAAGCATTGCTGGTTAGTGCTCAGTTCACTCTTGTGACACTGCGACTAGTTTACCTTCCACAGGAAGATGTTTGCCCGTATCTTATTCTTTATCAAAACATGTTAAAGGGTAAGAACCTTTCTGCAGTCATGTCACTAAGAGGTGTGAAATTCCTGCTTTCTGACACAAAAATGCTTTTGCTTCATTTGCATCTGTTCTAGTGTCTATGCCAGCCACAAGATCTACAAGATCTGATTGCAGACCACCTTGGTGGAGTGATGGAGTCTGTTTCAGTCACAACGGTGATGTCTTGCTCCACAACTACCACACAACCCTGCTAGCACTACAAGGGCTAGTGCTAAGACTGTTGAGGTTAGGAGCACCTGGTCCATGAAGAGTGAAAGCAAGTTACAATGTGACTTTGCTGCAGTATAAGCTAACCCAAGTCTCAACTACTCTGTTGCTGCCCCTAAGCTGCTGTTGATAATCATGGGACCATACAGCAAGCAAATTCAGGGAGCTGGTTTGGTCAGAAAAGATCACTTTCCGGGTTAATCTTCTCATTATCAGCTTTCTGAAATAACTCACCATTGCTGCTGCTTGTGTGCTAGTGCCAGGAGCAGGCAGAAGATGCAAAGAGCTGGGAGTGAGCAGCGAAGGCAGAACTGCAGCCCTCTAGCTTTAAAACTGCATCCTCAGTATTTCTGCTGAATTCCCTGGCAAATTCAAATAAGGACATTTACTGATCAAAAGGAGTCTTTTAGCTTGAGGCACTATGATTTCTTTTCAATGAAAAAGGAAATTCAAGTGTTTATATATACTGTTTCTGTGGACATAACAAGCAATAAATAACTCCTTTGCACTTCACATTCAAAGGAAGTCTTGCTTTTTCTTTGCAAAAATCTCTGAAAAGGCCACACAGCCCCAAGCAATACAGAATTTGCATGTAGTTTATACGTGGGAGAGTTCTGTTAGAAAAATCAAGATGGAAGCTGATAAAGAGAATTTAATTATGCTTTATTCCCAAATTAAATCCCTTTCCATCCTTAACCTATTTAAACATCTGTTTGTTGCTTTTCCTAGTTAAAAAACCAGTATCTGTTCCAATATTCCGTGGGGAAGAACTGCCGTGGATAGGCATCTCTACTAAAATTTGATCTTGCATGGATTTTTACCTTCTCTTATTATTTTAGCTGTAGTTGTGCTATGGATACCAAATAAGTCAAGGGAACTGAATAACATCCCAGCTATTGGGTTGTGGTTTAAGGTCACTTAGCCTTTTGTATCTTTTTCAGTGCCAAAGATCTGGGAGACCAGATCCAATGGTAGCTTCTTTTCCCTCTGACGTGAGGGACTGCTTGAACTGTAGGAAAGTGCAAGAACAAGAGTATTCAATGTAATAGGACTGCCGTTCAAAGGGCAATTGCCAAATCAGAGTAAGTGCATAAGGAATGGATCCCTACTTGGGAAATACAAAGCCTGCTAGTGCTGCTGCCTCACAGTTGAGAGAATGTTTTCCTGCTTTCTTTTGTGTGCTAGCCAGACACAGAGGCTTTGCAACTGGTTGCTGCTGTTTGTCTCTGCTATGACGTGGTAAAGAGAAGCAGAATTGAATGCTGCCAGTTAAATTAGCTTGTTTATAGTCATTTTTGAAGGCCTGGATAAATTTTTATTTCTAAATAACTGGTTATCTGATATATAACCTGCAAAAGCTTACTCCATAAAAATGCTTTTTATATTGGATTGTATCTAGTATGCTGTAATCTTCATGGTATGTTGCTGGTTTCACAAAAGGGCAAGGATTGAAAACCATCTTTAAAGAAGAGGTTTCCAAACAATTAAACTCAGTCGGTAATAACTAACTAGAAATCTCTTGTACGTAATACCTGTTCCAGGATGACTTTCGTTTTCTCAAAACCAACAGTCTCGCTATCTGTGGTATCTACTTTTCCTTTCGTTGACTGTGTTGGAAAGTAACTGTTGCAGAAGCCTGTCCTGTAGGGAGAGCAAGCTGGGCTGTCTGCATCTCTTCCCGTCCCCCGTGACAGCAGGGGTCCACTTGCTCACTTGCTTGCCATAGAGGTACAGGACTGTTCATTGCGTGCTTTTGGTGCGATTGTGTGGCATCATCGTCCTTCCCCTGGGCTAGGTGGAAGCTGCTGACCTACCAGTCACTACAATGTTGTGCAGATCTGCTATAGTTTACTGACAAAAACCAGAAAGTGGAATCCAGGCTTCAGATGACTCTATTCGTTTCCAGAAGTAAGATTTATTAGCTAAAGCAAGTTGCGCAAAGGAAGGCAATGGCATACAAATCATGTGAAGACATACAGGTCTTTCCATTCATAATTGATTATCTCAGTACAGGGTGACATGCAGTTCTCCCTCCCAGAGGTTACTCACGGATCATCTTGTGAGGATATTTCTTCAGAATTCATCAAGAACTGCTCCTGTGAACTTCTAGCGTTATTGATTCCTTTCTGCACTGATAAGATTACTTATATGTTTAAAGAAGGCCAGCAAAAATGTCCTATGATCAATATTTAATAAATTCTGTTAATCTTGCTGGTTTAGAAGTTAGTTTTATTTCATTTAAGCTATTGTTAATTCCCCTTTATTAAGGATGGTTTTCTTCTGAATTTGTATTCCTAAATAATGTTTGGAGAGAACCTTACGCAACTAGGCTAGTGCCAAGTACAGTTACCTAGTCAAGTTGATCTAATCTTAATGCTGTCGTGTCCTGTGTGCTATAAATAAGCTGTGTTTGTTTTTACATACTAATTGCTTCCTGATAGACCCTGACGTTGCTCTTCTGTAAAATTTATTCTTTCTTTGTGGATATCTGTTGCAGACCCACAAGGTGATTTTTAGCCCCGTGCATTGTGCTAACTTCTTTTAAAAATGTTTACTTGAATCAGCTTTGTATAATCTTAAAGATTTTCCCTTTTGTAATCAGTCTCCCTTTCATAATTCAGTTGACATTCTTGTGTATGATAAATCACTTGTCCATGAGATAAGTCAGCAAGATCAAGACTTTTCATTCCTCTCTTCCTTTTGACTATAAATTATTCTCTTGTCTTTTCCTTTAAGAGCTGTGGCTGGCAATACAGTTCCTTTATTTTATTTTTCAGGTGCTTTCTAACTCACCAGTCTGTGTAAATTGTAGAAACGCATAGAAGGATTCCAGGCTGCTCCCTTATAAAATGCCAGTGACAAAGGAAAAAGAAATTACTCACTTGTCTCTTTTTTGTAAATTATGAGCCTGTGCTGAGCTCAAGATCTTGTTCTCTCTTGCTTATAGAGAGGCTGCTGCCACGTCCATGGTAGACTGGAAGTAACAGTAGAAGACAGACAGCCATAGGTACTCGTATCTGTCACTGTCAACACTTGCAGGACCAGTCTTGGGCAGATACCCAATATGGGCTTCACTGATGGGAAGTTCAAAAAGGAACTTCCAGTAAGGCAGTAAGATTTCAGTAAGGTTTAAGTAAGCTCAGTAAGGCAGAAAAATTTCTAATTACGTTTTGCAGTACCTTCTCATCCAAGATGGCCTGGGATTACTAATGTCCTGGAACAGCTGTGCACACGTAGTCTGCTTGTTGTAAGATCCTTATGCTTTTGTGTTTATTACCGTGTTTTTGTCAGGGTGTTTTAGAGTAGCATCTGTATCTTGTCAAGTGTCATCATCTCTGCCATCTAAGGTAAAATATTTTGCTGGTTTAAATTCCTGTCAGTTTGGGACTTGGGAGAGGGGAAGAGTGGGAGTGAATCTGATACCAGTCAGACCTCCATCCAGCTTTCCTATCTCTCACTTCAGTTAGTGGAGCTGCAAAGATTCCTATCATTTGGCTGGATATGTACTTAGCAGCTGCAAAGTGACCAGATTGCAAAGCATGTTCTGTGCATCAGTGCGTTTAGGTACACAGATTTTTCTTGAGTGGGAATTGCCTAATGAACTACTTTTGCATAAAAATGGTTCTGTTGATGTGGTATATATTCTGCACATTCTTTTCCTTTTAACTAATTTGGAATTTGTGCGCCATATATAAAGACTGAAATGACAACATTCTGCTTGTACATAAGGCTGTTTTGTCACTGCATTTTGCTTTCATCAAGCAGATTTACCCCTTAATTTCTGTTTTGTATTTTAAGTTAGTGGCTATACCGTGCAGTGAATTAAGAGGTGGTGTTTTTCTCCTTCAATTTAGTGAAAGCTATTGTCTCAGTATGTGGTTAGCCTCTTGGTTAGTTTAAAAATACTAATTTAATGCGGAGGATGCGGTCTGTAGTGCGAAGTAATAGCTGCCTGGGGCTCACTTGGACACTGCATTGCACATTAACAGTTCTTTGAATTTCCACAACTACATTTCTCATACAAAATTTTTTGTGCAACACCTTAATATGTAGCATGTCATAAATTGTATAGATACTAGATTTGGTTAGCAGCCTCTTCTTACAAAATGTACCCTTTTTTGAAGTTAAAAGAATGAGCCTGTGTGTACACTTGAAGTTGTCAGTGATCATCATCCAGGCACCTTGGCCCTTGGAAGTTATGAGGTCTGCTTTATGGTTATTAGACCGCTTCCACTTGAACTGAACGTTAAAAAAAATTTTTTTTTGAGGTAACTATTGGTGAAAGTATACATATGGAGAAGTGTCAAAGGTAAATGCGCTACTCATGAGGCAGTAAGAGTCTGTATGAAAACAATTTGCCGGAACATCTTGTGGCATAAGCAGACCTGAGGACACTTGGACTGGCCGGCCTAGGTCCGTTGCGGGCCTCGGCGCTTCCCGGCGGTGTCCCTCGTTCCCTACCTACCCCCCTCTTGCCACCTTCCCCCACATGCCAGCCCCCGCCTCCCCGCTGGCCCCTCTGCTCTGGCAGCTTCTCCCGCACAGAAGAGCAGGCAGCGTGGAAGCTGGAAAAAACTCCCAATTCGCCAACCCCGTTGGCTTTTTATTTTCGATGTGGAGTGCTTATTACAGAATGGCGTAACCCAGCAAGGCTGAATGTATCGCTTGCTTTCTTCCACTCAGAGGTTAGTTTTCCGGAGAGAAATGGTGAGGCTGCGGTGCTAGGAATGAGGGTGCTGGTTTATCTTCAGGGGGCACTTGCTGTGGTGTGTTGGCTGGCTGATGCACCAAGAAATAGTACTTTTGTTTTGTAGTGAACATAGCTTAAAGCTGTTGTAAAACAAGGAAACTTTTTACTGCTTTCCCCTGTTTAAGATTTTGACATTCATCCATCTCTAATATTGTTAATCACCCAGATGTAATTGAACATTAAAATACTATAATGTTAAAGCAATTATTTTGCCTGTATCTCATCTGATTAGTAGAGAAAACTGTGTAAAGTTGTCCAGTACTATTTTCAATAGTTTGGTGATGAGAATCAGCAGCGTAGAATTACAGTATCAGTACAGTGGGATGGAGAGAGCAAAGACAAGCACTTAAAGGAAACCGTATATCAGTCGTTTGCTTCTGCCTTTCTTTGTTTTGCTTTGAAGAATTCATTTCCCACTGAAAAATGGAAACAAATCTAAAAAGTATCAATGCATTTCTATTAGTTTTTAATTACAGAAGATATAAACATATTTAAAAAAAAATCAATATTGGTCACGTTTAAGTTGTAGGTAAATTATCCTGACCAGAAACATTGACGCTTTGACTGAACTCTGACACTCTGAATTCAGCTAATTGAAAGAACACTAAAAGAAATGCAGTGAAGATAAGGCTAGTGAGATTGGAATGGTTTATCAACATTGATATTTATCTGCAGACCATTTATCTATGCACTAATTGCATAGAGCTGGTTATCTGCTAGTTTTTGTTTATTAAGAGGGCATCATGGTCCAAGCTTGCCCTAGCAGCTTTTTTAAGTGTTTGGAAAGAGGGTTTTTTTATGTAATAACACATTTTACAAGGAGACAGCTGATTACCAAAATAGAAAAAGGATTTTTATCTAATTTGATATCTTAAGTAGGCAATCAGTTTTGGACCGCTTCTATTTTTCTACACAGATTCTTAGAAAGCATTATTTAAGCACAGTTTCTGGTGTACTTGGACATCTTATTTTAATATTAGATTTATTTTTAAGAATTTATATGCTATGAGGGAATACGGGAAACATATTGGAACCTTTTGGCATTCAGATGGCACACTGCATAAATATCTGCATTTTGTAGATAAAAAAGGAAACTACCAATATATGTAAGGATTAGTTTGATGATACTCATGACAAGTTGTTAATTAAAGGGTGATATTATTATATAGAATCTTGTGCCAAATGAACACAATCAGTCAAATTTTTGGCTGGTCAGGGTATTGTTAGGAGGAAAAAAAAAAAAGAAAATGTATGATTGAGACTGATTCACTTTTATTACACCCAGATATTTTAATAGGTAATTTATCGTGAGGTAAGTACAAATGGTTGTGCTACAATAGATTATTAATGGGCTGCACCAAAAGGACATCAACGAAAGAAGCAGCCATGCTTACTTCAGAGCTGACCTCTTTTTGAGGAATCTGATAAAATTTATAGTAATAAAACTGACTGACTGCGTTTTGTCTGGATTTCCCTGTTTATTCTACTGACAATCCATCAAATATTGATTTTATTTACTTGCCAACGAAGATGCTTCTACCATCTTACATATTCTTCATCCTTTTCTGATGCAATCAACAGTTGATCCAGATCCTCTGCCATTCTTCCAAAAAGGTTCTCAGAATTGTTTCATTGCAAGTAATCTTGGGTTTTTGGAAAAGTAGCTTCTTTTTATGTGTTGCTATCATTCTGCTAAGCATAGAGTAAAAATTATTATGCAAATAAGATTAAATCTAAGCTCTGTGTGTTGTTTCTGCAGATAATGAACAACTTCTTTGGCTTTTAAAGTATGCCTGGTTATATAGCAAATGCATTATTCTAATGTTATTCCATATGAAATGGAAAGTAGGTCTATAAAGCTTCCACCTCTAAAATGTAAAAAAGTGAGGGCTGGTTATCCTATAGGGAAGAAGGCTTTTCCATATATTCTGTTTGGTTTTTCTACCAACACTGATAGTGCATTATTTATCTGCAGCCTTCTCTGCTTGGCCTTAGTGAAGAGAAGCTGTAAGCCCTTTTCAACTGCTTGCTTGCTCACTGAAAATACAGCAAAACTTCTTTAAATAGAGTTCGATAACGTCATTTTAACATATATGTCTACCTCCATATGCGAAATCAAATGCAGCTAGGCTGTCAACACTAATTGGCCACAGTTAAAAATTAGTTGTCTGAGCCATGTTAAACAATTTGCAAGCTGATCCCTAACATAATTCTGAGCAGCTGCACATAGGGCCTGATTGAGCCTCATCACAACTCTAACGTGTTTTTACATTTAAATTTGAGCTGATATTTTCCGTGATTGGTATTTAAAAGTCTCTGCTTAAGTCCTGGTCTAAGTCTGAACTGTTTCTTCATAACTATTTTTTTTTGTTTTATTGAGATGCCCTGATACTTGTATTTCAACATAAGAATAAATACAACTATTCAATATAGCATAATATATGTTAAGCGCTATGGAGAATCTTTACAAACACTTGCATAATGCTAGTCTGCTAGCAGATTTAATTTGTGCTTGGAATTCTGGGGTTATAAAAATGCAAGTCCATCTGGGTGACATAAAGGCCAGGTTATTTCTAAATGCAGCATTGAATGACAGTTTGTACCATTACTCTTTAATCAGCTGCTCTTGATCAGTTATCATAAGGTGACTTATTTTTAAATTTAAATTATGCATAATTGTAATTGCTCGCTTTCAAGACAACTTTGAGATAAAATATCTTTCCTTTGCTTTGGTAGTCTTCATTGTTGTCAGGCGCCAGCTTCAGGGAGCACTGAATATAGCCACTCAGCTCTGCCTCTGTGTGATAGTCCTGCAGCTGCAAGTGTTCTAGCTCCTGTGTCAGCATCACTGAGAAGTATTTCCATTCCACTTACAACTTTAACAGAGATTATGAGAAGCTACAGAAGTAGAGCCCCCTACTGATGTAAAAAATTCCCTGCTGCAATGCAGTCACAAAATGCATAATTACCCAAATGGCCATGCTGCTGTAACTTTTTCAAGTCTACAGCAGTAGTATTAATTTTAGATTTTGAGAGAATGTCATTGTTACTGTATATTGTTACGGTTTTTGTATATGAGCTTGCACTTTCTCTTTGCCAGGGGTCACAGCTGTAGACATTAGTGTCTCTGTCACTCCTCGCAGCAAATATGACGATACTGCTTTCTCTGGGATGAACACAGACAGCTGCCTATCTCAGATATTTTAGTGCTCCAACATCAAACTTGCTTCATCACAGAGGTATTGAGGACTGGATATAGCTGGCATACCACGACACAGAGATCATATCAGAACCTGCATAGTATTCATCACCTTAATATTGAGCTTGTTGTAGAAACTGACCACTCTTCAGCTGCCCAGCTTATCTTTTACTGTGTTTGGGATTGGGGTCTTTTCCTTATTATTATTTGGTTTTTTTTAACCTTAACTTATTCCACATACACAGTGCTCATTTCTTCACTACTTCACTTGAAAGTTGAATGCTTGATTTTACAGAGTCTGTTTGCAGTCGCATTGCCCGGTTCAGCAGAAACCATTTCAAAACTGGCCTGTCTTCACGGTCATCTTTAAGTTTCTAGTAAAGCCAATACAGAAATAGTTTTCTCCAATGCTCATTATTTGAAGTGGCTTCGTCAGCTTGAGCACATTGATAAATGGCTCTTGGCTCTTGTGATAATGAGACCAAGCTAATCAGGCTTACTGAAGAGGGCAGTTCATTGACAACCAAGCAATGCTTCATGAACCCATGAAGCTTTGTGTGGCAATGCTAATGCTAAACTTAGCTTAAAATTAGTAAATCGTGGCAGATCCAAGCTGGCTCTGCTTATAGCTAGCTTGGATCAGGGTGGGTTTAATAGCTTGTTCATAGTAAGTGTGGATAAATCTATACTGAACACAGCATATCTGTGTTTATAGAGTGGTGCTTTTGTGCTAGTAAGCTCTACTGTATCCCAATTGCTGTACACAGTGATAGTTTAAGTTCCTTTGCAGCTGTGATACCTGCAGAAAGCCTGCACTTGCAGATAAATGAAAGCAGTTTTTTGCCTGTCTTTTGTTCTCACCTTAGTATTTTCAATTTCACTTAGACTGTGACTTCTGAACAGCTTTATATGATGCTGAACAAGAAGTTCAGGAGTTCAGCCTTTGAAATGGAAAAAAACTTATTTTTCTCCAAAATACGTATAGCAATGAATATTTATTCAGTCTAAGTGAAAGATACGCTTTCAGTTAACCTTGGGATGGTAGAACCTAGCACTGTGCTAATAGAGTTGTTAAAACATCTGGTAACAAGCATTCATTGTGAGAAAGCTTTGAAACAGTTGAGATGCAAAAAAGATGGGGGTTTTGTGTGCATATTGTGTATGCCAGAAACTCTTTGTTTATACTTGTATATACCTTCTTTTTAGGGTGAGGATTATTTGGGCTCTCATATCTATTGGAATAAAGTCCATAGTTGTGACTGTTATTCTACAAAGGCAATGTTTTCTGATCATGACACTGTTAAATAACAGACTGCATGTTTGGTTACAGCATTTCAGAAGTTTGGTGTTTGTCTCAGCTGAAGCACATTAGAGCCTTAAATGTAATCTAAATAATCAGTAATTGAGGGTGAAGTGATTGGAAATTAGTTCAAATCAAGCTCCCTCCCACTCTTGAATTTCTTATTTTAATGGAATAACCAAATGGGTTAATCCCTAAATGTTTCTCAGAAGTTTTCAAGGATAATATGCTAAGTGTACTTGCAGGTTGGCTACAGCATTAGCTAAAGCCTTTGGGGATGACTTGAAAGAGAATATGTAGATTAATATCCTGGTGCTTTTTTCATAAAAGCTGAGATTTTCTGTTTAGAAATGCAGGCTGCAAAAACTTGTATCGCTTTTCATATTTAAAAAAAAAAAAAAAAAAAAGAAGGATTATTTTAAACCTCTTCCACCAGTTCAGCAGACGTTGCCAGATAAAATAGTGAGTATATGGAGAGAGCTGTCCTATCCTCTTCTTAAAACCAGTTGAGCAGACAACAAGCTGGATTGATGGAGGAAACCTGCCCACACCTGTTCAAAGCTGCCTCTGTGTGTCAAGAAAAACGATATCAATGGGGTCAGAGTGGCAGTGAGTTTTAGCACTTTATCCTAGTCTTTGTTATCTAGGAATCCCATTGCTTTTTAGGTTTGGGCAATCAATATGCTATCCTCTACAAAATGCTTGTGAAGGTAAACAGCATAATAGATGTGTTCAGCATCTATGGATTTTTTTCTTTTTTTTTTTTGTTTTTAAGTGGAACTTCATGAGAGCAGATGCTGTCAAGAGGGCACTTGAACATATTTTGATGATCAGAAAAATTGTTGTAAAATGAAACTTATGTCCAAAGAAAACTTGCTCTGATTAGAAGCAGTACAAGTAGACTAAATATTTTTTTTATGCTAATTGATTTGTACCCAAATAGCTATTCTTTTTTTATAACATAAATAATATAAAACCAGATTAGGAGCTCAGAAATTATACAATCCCTTGATACTAACGTACTGATACTGTGGTGCCTTCAGCACTTCATTAGTGTCTTGCTACAGATGTCTCCCCTTGGCAGTGAAACGTGTCAGAAAAGATCACTCAGAGCCTAGGCACTGTGCCCTCTAAAATTGCCGTGTGTCATTTTTAATAGTATGTTAAGATTTCTAACTTAATATGTCAGTGGTATTTTGTGATAGTATTTAAACACCTTTTGCAAGTGTTCTTTCATTAGCAAATTAGATTAGTTTATGTTAAAAAAAAAAACAACAAAAACTTGATCACTAGACTGTTTGTGCATGTCTCTTGCTAAATCTCTAGGAATAAGAAGAAGGTTATGACAACTTCTGGCAAAACTGTGCTTCAGTTACTAGCCAGACTGACTGCTCTTAGGAGAGACTAGCAAAATTGTAAAACAGAGCTGCTTCTTGCTGCATATCAGCAAAATATTCTTTTTTTTTTTTTAAAGTAGAGAGGATGGCTTTGAGAACAAACAGTATCATGATACTGTCTTGTTTTAAAATAAGGGTGAGCAGTACTACCATAAACTGTTATAGTTTTTTAGCCTATTGCTATAAAGGTTTACAGGGTGGGAGCTATCCTGATATATGTTTGCAGCAGACTGAAATCTCTGAAGTGTCTACCTGTGTTACCTTTTTTTGTTTAACAGGTATGGATACTTCTAGTCTTTACCAGGCCTTTTTGTTGGCTGGGACACAATCACATTGATGTTAGCCTTTGTTCATTTTACACACCTGAAAGATAATTTATATGGATTAAAGATCATTGAAGGTCTGTTTGTATAAGAATTTTCTCCTTGTGCCTTTCCCTTCCCTCTATGAGTTTGTGTACGTTAATATTCTATTTGTGTAGCATCTACAGACTCTCTAGGTTTTCCAGTCTCTGGATATATAGGTAATACTTATCTCTGCAAAAGGAGTGTAATAGAATTTGACTACAACAGACTGTTACCTGTGGATTCACTCACTAGCTTGTTCCTTTAAGATGAAGGTTTGCCTAAGGTGAGATCAGGACACCTAATGAAGTGTGGCACTTAAACTTGAGCATGCAGCTCGAGTTCTTGTTCCATTGCAGACTTTTTGGTTTTGTTTTTTAAGATTTACAGGTGTGGAAAAACTTGAAAGATTGCCCAGTGACACAAGTTTTACTATCCACAAGACAATCTGCTGATAGTGCCAGTAAGCAGCAATAGTAGCGGATGGTTTGGTTCACCACTTTATGGAATGCTATATTGGCCATGAAAGAGCATATGATAATACTTTTAACATTACTTTTCCAAGTCATCGGTCTGTTTCCTGTTGCAGACTTCCACTATTCAGGTTGTGGCTACACATTTAAGAGAGATGCTTATCCAAAGACTATTCCCTGTGGCTTGTTGCTGCTGTCATGTACTGTTACAGCATGGGTGTTTGTGTAGATATAAAATGAAGTGGGACAGGGTACTAGTGGAGCTAAACCATAACCCAGCTTAAAAAGGTAGTCGGAGATAATTAAACTGTTACTGTCACTGAGATGTTGTTTATCAAGCAATGAGATAGTTTTGTTGCACATAGACCAATCTAGCAGCAGGATGCTGATGGTGGCAGTCCTCCTTCCTTCTTGCTTCTGCTCATCTTGCAAAAGACCAGGAAACCCTGCAGTTTAAATTTAACCTACCCGCTATTTGTTGAAGGTGTACTCATTCATGTTTCTGCTTGATGCTGGGCAGTGTTACGCAGAGTTGAAATGCTGTTCTTGTTTTTCAGTGGTTCCCATCAAGTCTATCCTGCTGGATAGGTGAACAGCTGTATTCTGGCCATAGGTGGTGTGGTAATTTTGATTTTATTCTCAGACTTCACCATTTAAAAAAAATAAAAATGACAATGTATATTTACAGACCTATTACTATTTAACAAACTTTTGGCAGAGGGTTTCTTTTGAAAATAGAATAAAGGAAATGAAGATTAGAGGTATGGATGGCTTTATAATTGGATAAAGTCATAGCTTCCAGGCTGCAGTGATGTCAGTGACTCAGGAAGTCTTTGGAGAAATCATCACGTTATCTCCGTTGAGACATTTTCTCTTTAGAGACTGAATTAAAAAATCATTGTGAATTTTACAATTAGTAACTTTTAGTCCATGTGAATTTATTTTATATTTCAGAAATTGGTAGTTAGGAATGGGCTTTTTTTCCTCTCTCCAGCATCATGAAGTGTTACTAATTTAATTGAAGCAAGCAATTTTCCTTATACTAATAATAGTGTTAATGTTTTAGAGAGACTGCCTAGAATCTGTAAGTCAGCACTCAAGGCACCCTAATTACCAAGGAAAGATTTGACCACATGTTTCTTTTAGCTCTTTCAAGTATTTGTCCTAAAGATCTCAAGAATGCTTGTGAAGTTTCTACTCAAATCTAGGCATTGGTTTCCAGATGGGAAAATCAAAGATATTAAGAACCTCTAAATGGCATTCTTTGAAGGATTAACAGTCTCACTCGATCATAAGCAAGGATATAGGATTGTTATTGGTGTTGCATTTTAATAATGATATCGGTATGTAATCTCTAAGTGACATTTTTTTTTTCATTCCTCGTCTAGGTATTAACAGTAGTAGTAAAACCCAAATGTAGTGAATTGTACGGTTGCAGTCACAGTTACCTTACCTTTTTGACTGCAAAAGTTAAGTGGTCAAATTCATACAGGCAACCTGTTTGGTTCATTTGGTTTTCTTCCCCCCAGTATCTGCCTTTTAGGAGCACACTATGGTGTCCAAGGCTGCAATTAAAATGCGTGCTGGCTTTATAGCCAGTGCTGTGCAGCAGTGTTGTGTACTACAGGTACCGGGACTGGCGTTACCACTGTTCGTTGCCCAGCAGGGTCCCAGTGCAGCCTCCAGGGACTGTCAGTGGGACCTCCTCTAAGTAACTTCCACGTGGTGGTTTTAAATTGCTGTTTTTCAAATCTGAGCATAGCAGCTGTGCTCAGCATAGAGCGAAGGCTTAAAGGTTTTTCTTCTCACATAATTGCTTTTCATCCTAAAACTTGTAGGTCTTTACCATAGGCTGCTAATATTTCTATGTGCTATTCAACAACAGTAGATGAGCAGAATTCCAGACCACAAGTGCCAGGAAGCATGCGTTACAGGTTTGGTTTTGCTCTCATTCCAAAGGCCCAACTTCTAATACAACTCAGAAATCTGTTCACTGCCTGAACTAAAAAAAGCTATCCATGGATAATGTCCCTTCACAGAGGAAAAAGGCAATCACCTCCCACTCAAAAATATACCATAAGATATTTAGAAAAGCAAGGTGTATGTTAAATAATAAATTCTGAGAACAAAGATCTCTTATTCTGGGACTTCTGCTGCAGAGGAACAAAGCGGTATTGTCTTTGATTATTTCATTAATACTACTGTATTACAAAAACCCAGTAAAATGTTTTAATGATTCTTTACTTGCTAATGAAGAAACTACTGGTTGGGGGGGGTGGGTTTGTGGTGGGTTTTTTTTTTTTGTGGGGGTCTTTGCTGAAAGGTAAAGAGAAACAAAAAAGTTTGTTTATGAATCAAAGAACAAGAATAAATACAGTAGATGGTAAAAATTATGAAGAAAAAGTAAGTTCCCTTATTTTGAAACTAATTGGGTGTTCTAAAATCTTGTGATAAAACCATTTGTAAACCATTAAAAACAGATTCTACTTTTGGTTTTTTGTTATTCACAGTGTGAATAACTGGTTGGTTGTAATCATTAAGATAAATTCACTTGACTTCAGGTATTTTTTTCTCTTTCTATAAAAAGTTTGTTTGCTTTTGGAATTTCAGTGAAACTCTGTATTTAGGTACAACTACGTTTTCTTTACACTTCGGTGTTGATGCTCCTTGTTTTTTGCTCTTTGGCTTCACTAGAAATGAAAAAGATTTATAGGTATATTGCTGAACTCAGCCCCTTTTATCAGGGTTACAATGTAACACAAATCAGGTGCCTTTTGAAAGATACCTAAAAACTAGATTAAAGCTGTATTTGGTAGAAGACAACACTGAAATAGGCAGCCATGGTAGAAACTTTAATCTGACATATGAAGTTGCTTAACTAACACCTGATCTTGCTTAAGTTTGGCATACGGGTAAAGTCTATACTATGCTGGTTAGCATAGAACCAAGCAGGATTTGAAATTAAAGATGACTGCCTGCAAAAGTTAAATGACCCTGTGCTTGACTTTCTGCCGTGTGCTCAGGAAGGTGCTTTATCAGTCCCGTCACGGCCTCTCACTCTTCTTCGTGGCAAATGTGCTTTTTTGTGTGTGCCGAGGGGTTAAACTTTCCAAGTCAGTTGCATGAATCTTGTTTCTCCTGCCCTGCTCTTGATAAACCTTTCCTTGCTTTACCAAATGCCTAGTGTATGATTTGAGGAGCCTGAGGAAAGAGAGGACAAGCATTCGTGAATGTGCTATAACAATAACGTGTCAGGTCATTGTATGCTGTGTCAGTGTTGGCAGCTAGGCAGCCTTGCTTGAACTTTTTGAAGAACATTGCTTCTTTTAAAGAGAGTTCTCATTCTTACCTTCTTTGACTGTGATACTTAGCCAGTGAAATATTCTCAGTGACCCATGCTGCCATGGGACAGCGTGTGCCTTGTTTGCAGGTTCAGAAGCATTGCTTCTAAATGGCGTGTGCCTTTTGGCTGGTGTCGCATCTTCCAGGGCTGCAGCACTGTGGTAGAGCACTATCGGGTGACCTCTTGTAAGCTGGCTTATGGGAAATATCTGCACCTTCTTTAGAGTTATCAGTACTGTATTAATTCCTGCTAACTACTTAATAATGTGAAGTTAGTAAAGTTTTTACAATATTATTTCCATTTATTTTGCCACTGCCAGAACAGTTTTGTTTCCATACCTCTGTGCTGGAAGGTTAGGAAGTTCAGTGCACAACTCCAGGAAGATGGAGCCACCACTCTCTCTGATTTGATTTGCAATTTAATACCATTGTTCTCTGTTAATTTCACAGGCTCAGAAGTGCTTTTTAATTTGTAATTTTTAATGTCACTTTTCCCATCTACTCTTTCTTTGACTTCTCATTTTACTGCTGTGTTAAAGTTCCTGAAATAGTCTGCTGATTTCTCTAACATTTCATGTAAAATAAATGTAAAACTCCCCTGATCTACTAAAAAGCAATAATTTGGGACAAAGCAGAAAGGAATGTTGGAAGTGGAGACAGGGGTAAAGGTGATAGGATCAAATACAGAATTATGGGAGCTTATAAAAGCCAGTTCTCTTTCCTCTAGGGAAACTGTTCATATTCCACAAACAGCACGCCCACCGGTTCTGCTGGAGAAACAATAAATTACATGGAAGAGCATCTTTTGG
Source organism: Leptodon cayanensis (assembly GCA_027564655.1). Taxonomy (NCBI): domain Eukaryota; kingdom Metazoa; phylum Chordata; class Aves; order Accipitriformes; family Accipitridae; genus Leptodon; species Leptodon cayanensis. The sequence goes on from JANXJC010000029.1 coordinate 25,060,554, forward strand.
CAGTATTGCTAAGGCACTGCAAAGGAATTTGGATGTTAGCAGCATTTGGAAGGTGCCCATGTTTCAGGGACAGCTTTCTAATGTAGATGTGGCTTAAGATACTTTAGAAGTGATTGAGGATAGAATTAAAAAGCACTGTCTTTCATCTTCTCTGCCTGTTTATGCACATTTACTTGATAATTTTTAAAATACATCCAGTATATTTACAACCTTGAGCAGTTTGTGTCCTGCAGTTTAGAAGTAAGCTGTAAGACCAAAACACTAGCTTTTTACTTTTCTTTTTTAATAACAAATAATAAATCTTCATATATGTCATGCAAACGTGTAGGACGTCAGTCCCAAAATATGTTTTAGTAAAAAGAGAAAATGTCAAGCAAAAACAGCCCCAAACACTGAACTGTTTTGGTTCTTAGGAACAGTTTTGAGCACACTGGGATTTCAGAATGTCAGCAATGTATTTAAGCATATTAAAAATGTGTGGTATGCATTTCATGATTAATTTTTGCAAAACTACTAGCCTATTACATTTCAAGTAATTGTACACATACAGTTTGAGATACGCATTAAAAGAAGTCAGTATTGATCGTGTTTACAATGTAGGTGTATCATCCTGACCAGAAACACTGAGAGTCAGACTTACTCAGCTAATTGAAAGAATACTAAAAGAAATGCAGTGCAGATAAAGCTAGTGGAATTTTAATTGACATGTGAAACATCTATTTGCGTTTTTTAGTCTGGTATTTCTTTGCAGAGCGTCAATTTACTCACTAAGTGAATAGAGCTGTTGGTCTGATAGCTTTTATGTTTAATAAGTACTAAGAGGGCATCATGGTCCCTGGCACCAGACATGGCAGCATTTTAAAGTATTTGTAAAGAGTAGGTTGAGGTAATACCATGTTTTACATGGAGATAACCTGCAATTACTGGTGTACTTGGACATCTTATTTTCATTTCAGAGTTATTTTTATGAAAAATATGCTGGAGGGCGGATATAAGGTAAATGTCGAAACTTTTGGCACATTCAGATGGCAGATTGTATTGGTATCTGCAAGTTCTTCCAAAGACGCAATGTATTCAACACAATCTCAAATATGTGCTTAGGAGACACCAGCTTTACGCGGAAATACCAGTTCAATTGTTTCCATTGCTAACAATGAACAGTCATTTTTGTGGCAGTGGAAACAAACCTAAAGAACTCTTTGTAAATACTTGGTTTTCCCAGAACTTGTACAATCAATTGGAGCAAAAGTATAATTGGTCTTTTGGGAAAGACTCGGGGGGCGCGCAGAATGTGTGTGTCTTCCATGCAAAACTGGAGAAAAAAATGAACAGCTGTCCATCAGACCTATTCTTTTTGTAGAATTTTCTGTAATTCCAGTGAATAATTGATTCAGAGCATTCTGCCGCTTTTAGGAGAGGTCATTTAAGTAGTTACAGGTGTTGTCCTGTAGCTGTCTGTGGTGGGTTGACCCTTGGCTAGACGCCAGGTGCCCACCAAAGCCGTTCTATCACTCCCCCCTCCTCAGCTGC
>JANXJC010000029.1:25062183-25094099 GCA_027564655.1 Leptodon cayanensis
AGCCGGCTGGTATTGGCTCTGTCGAACACAGGAGAAGCTTCCAGCAGCTTCTTACAGAAGCCACCCCTGTAATCCCCGCCCGCTACCAAAACCTTGCCACTCAAAGCCAATACACTGTCTAAGGTAGGTAGTGTCTCAGTTCTGTTAAAACTTGAATTTCTAAATACTTGCTACTTTAAAAACAAGAATTAAAGTTTATTCATAGCACCTTTTTTTAATACATAGTTTACATTACTGCATATATAATTGCTTCTTCCAAAAATGTAAAGCATCATGATAGGTCTCTGTCACATCCATAATGCTGTCCCAAAACATTGCCTTTAAATTGTGTTTCTAACAAATTGGGGCTGCTGCTGACAGTTTCTTTTTTGATGTTTTCTCAGAGTCTTGGTTAATTTTGAATGTATAAACTCAACTTCTAGAGTGAGAACGTTTTCCAGCTGACCTGGTTTGTTAATACTACAGAAGGTTTTGGCTTTCTTTTTAACAAAGCTTTAGGTACTTTACAGCTCATAATCGGAGAATATGAGACTGAAAATCTCCTTGCTCTTTGTTCTTTATACTTCGTCTGCATGAGTGTATGCTATCCTCCTAAATGAGAAATAAAATAGCTTTGTCAGCTGAGGACTTTTTCTGGCTTTTATAATCGGGTGTTTAAAGGAATTGTCAGACTTCGTTCTCTTGTTAAATGGAACAATTTGTCGTCTTCAAGGGATGAATCATTTTTCTTTTTTAATGTTAATCATTCTTGCTGTGTTATAAAAGTCTTTATTTTAAAGATAGCTGCTATGGTAGCGTTTAAGCGGTAAACATCCTCTCACTGTATCTTATCAGTAAGATTTGGTATTAGCTGGCACTTTCTTCTGAAGTGTTATGTGGTCCATTTGTATTAATCATATAAAATCTAATGTTATAAGCAGAAGTTGTAGTTGGTACATCAGTATCTGTCTTGGTCTGAACCAGATTGAAAGATTCCACTGTTCTTTAAGCCTTTTTATTTATTTAAAGTTAGTGATGTGTCTAGATAGATAGCTGCTACTTAAATTTTAATGTGCTTTTTTTACCTATAAAGTTGTTCAAGTGAAGGGCTTAAATCTCACTGCCTCAATGAAAACAGTTTGTTTTCCATTTCTTCTGAGAATTCTGGAAGATGAATATTGTAATCTTTATATTTTTCAGCACGATCTGCAATTTAGTCAATAGTTAGGCAAAAATCCATATTTTGGGTGCCTTTCTAGTTAAAGTGGTTTGTAAGGACTATCCCACGTTAATTGTTTTCACATGCAATGATTTTCAAAATCTGCTGTATTTCTATGATTTATACGTGCATTTTAAATGCCCTTCCACAGAAATGGGGCATGTATGTGTACAAGTAACTTAGTAATTCTAATATTAAATGGCATTCCAGACTTCAAAAGAATAATGTCATGTTTGTGCAGAATGAAAAAAAGACATGGCAATAAATAGACTGCTAGTCCGTCAAAACTGTTCACACAAAGTAGATTTTAAAAGACTATAAAAGTTCAGTTTGCGAGAGACATGTGTAACACTGAATGGTTATCAGCCTAACTTTGTCCTTTGAAAACCTTAACATATTTTGTAGTGAGAACGTAGTTTTAAACATATGACTTTCTGGAAAAGCATTGCTTTTGGAATGAAAGAATAATTTTAAAGACTTGCTGGAAGGGAGTTGTTAGAGCTGTAGATCTGTGCTGCCACTTGGCTGTCAATTGCTGGCCATGTTGGGTACGGTATCTTCTAACAAAGCGATTAGAGGCATGGTGTTCCTGCCATCCCATCCCAAACTGTAATACTTAAAACACCTGACACTTTCTGCATATTCTGCACACACCGAAAAATCCCTACCCTGTGTACCTTCTGCACTTTTACCAGGCTCGCTGTTGGCTTATCTCTAGCCTTCTTGTCAGTCTCCCTGACCATGGATTGCATTCTGTGATTCTTATTTTCCACACGTATGACAACTTCTGGTCATGGGAAAAGTATTTTTGGACTCATGTAATTTGATTTGACGCAGCAATTCCTACAGTTTCTACCTGAAACTGTCATCTGTGTTTCGATGCATTAAGCTGGTATGTGGTTCCTTTTTTTTGTTAAAGTTTCTTTACAGCTTTCACAGTGAAAGAGCTGGGAATTAGACAGCAATGGTTCAGGCAGTAAAAATGGACCAAGACAAGGGCCAATGGAAGAACAGCTTAAATTGTAGATGTAAGAAGCTTGCAAATTACTTTTCATTTTGTATACAAGTCATTCTATCCAAGAATAGTATAGCCTGGATTTTTAAATCCAGTTTTAAAGCTTGAGTTGTAGAACTCTGAAGCAATTTCATATTTAAATATATTGTTTTTCACAAGTATACTTTGTAACAAAATGTCCTTGCTTTCCCTTGTGCTGGCAAGTCTCCTCAAAATTATTATTTTAGGATGTTTTGAAGTACTTCGTACTTTTTTTTTTCATTATTATTATTATTCCTTCTACGTCATTGCTCTTTTGCAACAATATAGATTGGTAGAATCCTCAGTGGAAAGTAGCACAAGATTAGGAAGAAAAATTATTTGCTACTACCCTCAAACAGGAATAGCTGAGAGAGGCTTGTAGAAGGATAATAAATCCCCCAAATCCATCTGTTTAGCAGAGGCAGCTTTGACTTTCCTTCCACGCATATCAAGATAAACAAAGAAATTAGAGGTGCATTTATGAAGGACCAGATATAAGTGACTTTCTTATAGCTTTCTTCTAGCATTTCAGAATATCAGTGTAAAAGCAGTGGATAAGCAGTGTAAAATCTTTTGGTCCATGTTCATATCCAGAGTTTTTCTTCTTGATAAAGCAGACGTGGCATTAGTGAGAACAGAGAGCAGTTGTAAAGCATATTTTAACTTAGGCTGAGATAAGCTGCTTTTAGGAAAAATTCTTGAATACAGTAGAGAAATACTCTCACGTGACTTCTTTCCATGTCCTCTGCCATTCACAAAAATAGAGAGACCGTGGGATCTTCACCTATGTTTTCTCATGTTTTTCATCTCTTTCTGAGGGTTGAATGCCAACTCAAAGAGAATATAACCTTTTGAAGCTCAGCAGGGTAGCTCGTGAGTTTGATTTGCTTTTAATGATGGTTTCAGCAGCTCCAGCCCTGTCAGAGAAAATTAGCATGTTCTTAGAGGAGTATCAAATCCCATGCTAACTTTTCAGAAGCAAAGGCCAAGCAATTATTTAATGAAATGTGTAAACGTTTTGATAGATTTGCCTTTATTCATTAGCATAAGCAGGCAATCTGGTTAGAGTGGGGTTCTGCATGTTCTGTTCCATTCACACTGTATTATTTAGGTATACACTTCTTTAAAGTTACATATCTATCAAGGGATACCTGTAAATACAAGAATACTTATTAGCTAGAGATTTTAATATGCCTTGCCCAAGTGATTCGATATGTTACAGTAGTATAAAGTATGTATAGTATAAACTATATGCTGTTATATGTTACAATAGTATAAAACATCTATCCCTTTAATTTCATAAGACAGCACTTTTTCAGTTTCTCATTTACAGCTGTTCATGTTATAATAGAGTGCAAACACCTTCAAATGTGACTATGATGTATGTGAGTATATCTATCTTAAGTTAAACACAGACTAATTATATTCAATTTGAATAGAATATTGTGAGAGCTGTTACAGAAACTGCGTTGAAGACATTTGGGTTTAATTTGAACTTTCACAAAGAAGGTCAAGGAAAGTTGAAGCATATTCTTAATGATTATTTAAGAGCAATCCAATAATTATGAAAGACTGATTATAGAATAGTCTGTTAGAGGGTACACTGACTCTCCACTCTTTGGCAGGTGGATGACATCTTAGGAGAAGGCAGTGATGAAAGTGATAGTGAAAAAAAAAAGCCAGAAGAGGAAGGTGAAAAACCTCAGATGAGTGCAACAGAGACTCCAGGAATGAAAACAGATCAAAGACCTGGATCATCATCGTCATCATCATCATCGTCAAGTGAAAGAAGCTTAACCGGCAGTGTACCCAGGTATGAGTTTTTTAAATGTAAAAAGAAGTAGTGCTAATGATGTTTCATTGTGTTTGTGCACTATTCAGCATGCTTTTTGACAATGCAGTCTTCATGTCATTGTTAACCTCTGTATGTAGGTAACTTTTTTTTTTTTGTAACTCTGTGAAATTGTCACGCTTACCTCTGCAATGTTTTGGGATCGATTAAAGGAAATGGTCATAGTAAATTTCTGTTGAGAACCAAGATATCACCTGTTTTGAAAGAACTGAAGACTGCTGAACTGCGTTTATTTTAAAGTAGTCTTGATCCTGAGTCAGATACACAACAATGTCCTCTGCAGTGTTACTTAAAGTAAAATAAAGCATGGTTTTGGAAAGCTATGTTTTTTCATCCTGAATTTTTGAGACGCTTTTATGTGGGACATTCATAAAAATGAGATTGTTGAGATGGTTTTCTGCTTAGAAAGAAATTTAAACTTGCTAATCTCTTCTGCAAAAATTATTGTAGTGTCCCAGCATTGACTATTGGATGACTATCAACTAATTTGCTAGTAAACTAGAACTTGATAAACTAAGTGCTTATTTTAAATATGTTAAGGAATGGTTCTCAATCTGCAGCCTTCTAATAGCTTTTAAGCCGAGCAATATAAAGAAAACAATATAAAATGGAGATTATAGCAGTTTTAATTTAGAATTGCTGGAATCATCATCCTGTAACACAAAGTGCTAAAAGTGCAAATGTGACTCAGATGTGCGTTGTAGCTTCTTTCTGCTCTCATAACTGGACTCTGTTCTCAGTCATAAGAATTTAAGCTCCAATAGTTTTTCCTTAATGGAGGATAATGTAAGTAGTAGGACTTAAGCGACTTATTTGCATTATTTTAACTTTTGTGGTCGGTCTTCTAGTGCACAGAGAATGTATAAGAGAAATGGCAAAAACCACCACAGAATGAGATATATAAATATTCATGAGGAGATTTTGATGGGGATAGCAAGGTGGCTGTGTGTCAGAGGCTTATTGGAGAAAAAGCTACATGGGAAGCTTGCACAGGCCTTTTAGTTTATTGGGGGTATCTCTAATCATTGAGCATCTTTAGAAAAATGTTAGTCTAAAAGGTATGAGAATTTGATCTCTCTTAAATAGCTAGAAGAAAAATTCCCTCCTAAATGAAGTTTGGAAGAGGAAGGGCGAGCCAGTGGTGAATACTTTTAGAATACCATTTGAAGCAGCAAGGCATGGTGGTGGCATGTCACTGTTAATTCATCCTAATACTGTGATGTTTTGGTGTGTACAAAATGCACCAAATTCTGAAAAACAAAAGGCAAAAATAATTGTATTAAGAAATATTGCTTAAGGTTATTGCTAAATACTATTCCCCATGTATGGTTTACAACAATAGAGCAAGTACGTTGGTAATTAACTTTTGCTCCATATAGGAAAGTTCGTAAGTAAGCTTGGCAATACTTCTGCACTCAGAAGCCATGTAGAGGTAGTTGTGTTGTTGCTAGAATAAAGTCTTTGAGCAGCTTCTTATGTAACTTTTCTATTTTTGACCTTTCTACCTCTTAAGAGTTTCCCTGTCAGTTTGTTAAATTGCGTCCGGGATTGAACCTGAATGGAGTGCTGGAAAACATACTCACAAAGTGCTGACCCAGTGTCTGCTAGGCAGGAAATTCTGCATGATAGATAGAAAGGAGCCTCGGCCCATCATCCTAATTCCATTTTAAGTTTCAAGTTTTAAACTGATGTTTTTGTGGTCAGTCAGTGTTGTATGTGCTAAAGAGATACCGTACCAGAGGGGTAATGCAAGAACAGTCGTTAAACAGGAGGATTAAAATCTCCAGGAGCTTAGTCCACTCTAATACAAATACTAGCTACAGTTTCTGGGGGCCACGTTTCTAAAAGTTAACTGCTATACAAGCATATACGTCCCAACAAGAACTGAAGTTTCTGTTCTGAAAATTGGAGTCTTTGCGGTGTTAGGAGCATAATGAGGCTGAAATTGTATTTAATAATTTTCAATTATTTCTGCTCCGTCATATAGCCTGAAGTCACAAGTTATTTGTTGCAATGAACACCATCACCTCTTGGCACATTAAGAAAACAGAGGCTTTGTATTCTAAAGGCCAGTTGCAACTATTCATTGTGTAAATCCACCCTGGACCAGCTGTTTAAATCATTATTTTGCAACTTGTTATGGTCACCCTGATGTCCATATTTTAGTTATTAATGTTTCCGGAAAACAAAAGATGAACAAGAGGAACGCATCCAAATATAATCCAGTACTCATGTTCTGGCTCAGCTCATTCTTAGCAGAGATGAGGCCAGCAGATACAGTAGCTTTGTGGTAAGCAATGCTCCGTTACACCTTTCCAGTAGTTACTGATACTGGAACCATAGCACTTAGAAATCTAGCACTTCTGTTTAGTGTTAGTCCTCAGTCTTGAAATCTACAGCATACCTTGATCATTTCTCTGGTTGGTGCCACTTCTCAAATTCTTATGGATGGAGAAAAAAATAATCTTTGAGAAATCTGATAGCTACTAGGGGAGGGGAAATGCAGAATCTTTCCTACATCCATTTACTTTTATGACTTTTGGTAGCTACCATGCAGCTAGGTTGCAATTTGACAGCCACGAGTTGTTTTAAAATCTTAGCTGCGTATGCAACTTAATAAAATGCTTGCCTTTATCTCACAAATGTCATGTTAAAAGGGTACTGCATAGACCAAACAATGAATGCGAGTTTCATACTGTGTAAAAAGATGAAATAGAAATTAGTAAATTAAAAAAACATAGTTGTTTATACTATTCACATTTGATCAGCCTCTTGTGATTATGACCTGCATAACAATAAAATACATTTGCAGCTTACTTTTATTTAGAAAATCTGAAGGAGGTAAACAAGTTCTTGTTCTTAAATAATCTTGATCTTTGTGTAGTTAGTATTTTTCTGAGATGCTTCTTATCTAATTTTTTAAAATAAAAGAATTGCTGTTTAGAGCTCTGATTCAGCTTTTGTTGAAGCAAACAGGAGCCTGACGTCAGCAGGAGCTGGACTTGAGCCCCCTCACAGTTCTACTAAAATTTTCTACTTGGAGTGAAATTCTACTTAATGTAGTTGAAACATGTCACGCATGAAATTTATTGCTGTAAGTTATGACTAAGGAGTTATAAATCATGAAAGTGCACAGGTGGTTTTTAAAGTGTTAGTAACAATTAATGGTGCATGATATGAAAAACCTTTTGAGACTAGTATAAATAGAATTTGTTCATAAGAGAAAACTGAATGTTTAGCTTCCATAGCAGGGTATATACCTAGCAACAAGAGGTATCTCATTAGTTGAGATCTTTCAAGCCTTAAGTTGTCACTGCACAGTTTGCTTTATTTTTCAAGTATATTTTGATTTCACTCTGCTGTTTCCACTGAGACTCGAGTGATAGTGAACACATTTGCAGTTCTTATATTTCCCCTTATCATCTTAAACATGCATATTGTGAAGTAGTTGCCATAATAATATGTATTGAACAAATATATTCCATGTTAGTATGCTTTAATACTGGTCTTTGTAGGAAGAGGAAAAATCAGGTGAAAGGCTGTGGCAATCTCAAAAGAATATATTTGGTAGAAGGATGGGCAGGCAAATGAAACAAATAATGCTGTTGAGAAAATAAGCAGTATGTCAAAGGTTGGGGTTTAGCCTCTTTCAGTTTGTAGATCCTGGAAATTTGTAGTGGAGATGTGAAGCCATGTGTAAGTGTGCTATGCATCTATTGACTTACCTATTTTCTGATGCAGAGCAGACTTTGAAAATAGTTAATTAAATGCTTCAGTTGTATTACTGAAGCTAGGAAATTGAGTGCACTTCATTTAATAAATTGAAATGTTGAAGGAACTGGGGCAACAAAACAGGAATTCGAGATGTGCTGTCTCTATTGCTGTCTTCCAGTGGCATGGCATATAGCTGTGGCATGTGGTCTTCTATAATACACTTAAAATTTCTTTTAAGATATTGGAAGTATTTAGTGGTGAGTGGGAGTTAGCAGGACAAAAAAACCTCACATAATACTAATTTAGTTTCCGAGTACTTATGTTCATGTGAGATGCTGAACTGATAGTCCAGATGAACCCTTCCATTTCTGTGTTCATATCTTCTAGTGCAGGCTTTGCAGTCAGGTTCTAATTCTTGAGAGAAAGGACGTGATGGGAATCCTCAGATTTTTGAAGGATAGCTAGTGCTGCAAACACCCCAGTATCCAGTACCTCTTACGTGCCTCACTTGTGCCTGAGGAATTACAGTCCAAGCAGAGTGCAAGCAGTGCTTTAAACAAGGGGAAATGAGCCCAGCAGTGACGCTGAAGTAAAAAATAATGCAATTCATTTACCTATGCCGTAATATTAGTTTTCATAGAATCAACGTGTTGTAATTTTTAATAACTTTTAAGTAGGAAACCGAACTGTTGTAGCAGTATTCTATCTGCTGTTAATAGTCACTGTGATATAGAGAGTCTTCCTTGGAGGTCTCCAGCTTCTAATAACCTTAAGGGCTTGTTATACAGTGGGAAGTTGTGGAGAAGTAAAGAACTACTGCTCGATTGCGGGAAAGACTATTTGGGTGTTGGGACTACTGAAAGCTTCCAGGTCTCGTGTGTGAGGCCTCCCTGAAGCACAGGGGGTTGGAGGCAGCTTGCTGGTTTTGCATCCCTCTGCTGCCGAAGCACAGTTCACAAGCACACCTATGGGCTTTGGCAGCTTGGTGTTTGGTAAAGGGCAGTTTTCTGCTCTGGAGAGGTGGGTTGGGGTTTTGTTCTGCTTTTTGCACAGGTTGGCCACCAACATGAGAGACCTTCCCCTGAGGGTGAGTGGGAATGGAAGAGGAAGGTTGCAAACATGAAACTGATGCAGTGATGTGATGAAGTCTTTGAGTGCATTATTTTAGTCATTAAAGGTTTCAGCTAAAAAGGATGGTGGTTATTTGAAGTATGCTCATAAACCACACTTCTGTCTGTATCTATAGTTAAGCAGTTAACTTTATTTAGACTTCACGTACATCAGACAGGTTTGATCATGTATTCCCTGAAGACCTGTATGGATTTTTCATTTGATTTCCATAGGTTTTGTTCAGGTTCCCAGTGCACTGTGGTTTTGTTTTGGTTGGTTTGGTTTGGGGTTTTTTTTTAATAGACTTCTTCTTGAATGCTCTCAATTCACAGTGCCAAGGCCAGTGCTTTTACAGTGTTTAGTCCCAGTCTTGGTAATTTCAGCTTGTGTAAAGCTGGTTTAAAGGCTAATGGTTACTCTGCTAAGAATTTCTTTACTTTGGAATGGAAATTTCAGTACTTGTGTTAAGACATGTTTTTCTGCTTAAGAAGGAAGTATTCTTCTCTGAATAACTAGTGAGAAGAAATCTAATAACTAGAAGTGATATCTAATCTATTAACAACAAAATTTTGCTTGCAGGATTTAAACTTCCTTTATAAAAGTATAGCTCAGTGAAATGTTTTCTTTAGCAAAATTTCTTACTGATAATTTCTGCATCAATCCCAAGTAGATTATATTTTTCACTCAGAGAGAAATTATAATTTTATGTGTAATTGTGTGTAAATTATAAAAGAGATAGATGAAATGGTACTTTATGCTTGGACTTAAGCTTATTTTCAGAACTTCTGAAATGCCTTCTGCTTTTGTACATTCACATTGTGAGTTTCTGATACGTATTTCTTACTAAATTCAAGAAGGAAGCTTTTAAAGTTATTTTGTCAGAGTGGTATTGATCTGAAGTCTTTCAGGGAGCCTCCAGTCTTTGAAACTCTACATAGAATAAATCTTTGAACTCTGGTTGAACTAAAGCAAATTATTTTACTCATTTTGGCTGTCTGATCAGAAAGAGTCTGCATATTAAAGCTGTCCTTTGAGTTCTTCCAAAACAGGTTTTGTCAATGTGTCTATTCTTTGTTGTCTTAACAAATGAGAATAGCGGTTTAATTTAAAGTACAGTTGTGTTACATGATTCACAATGTAAGGTAAAACTTCAGCTATCTGTAGAAAGGGCTTGCTAGCTCATAATCAAGGAAAACTGAGCTCAGAGTCTCAGAAATCCCTCAATTGTCTTTTCTGTACCCATTTACTAGACTTTTAAAAGGAACAGTGATATTTCAATTCTTTTAAGTGTTTTCTTTTCTTTCAAATATAATAGCACTTCCTTTCAACAGCCACTCTGCTAGAAGACAGAAATTATAGTTTTGCTTGCTTTCTTACTGCCAGAAAAGACTGCTGCAAACTCCTGTTCAAAATTTTGTTGATGACAGCTTTTATCCTAATTGAACCAGTGTCACTATAACTTTGTTCCAGTTCCCAGACTTGAGACACTCGGCTTTGAGAATCATGGGACCTAAGTTTTTACAGCTCAATGTTTCCGAGGCTGTCAGCCTTGCATTTGTTGTTCAGAGTCATCTGAAATTTTTTCAAAAACAATTTCAGTGACAATCTATTCAAAACATATTAAGGAACTAACTGGTATATGGTCAAAGTCTTGTTGAAAGTACGCTTAATACCCAACAGCACATCTCGAATATGGCTGGCAAAATAATTGTAGAAATTCAAGCATTTTGCCAAAGAATGGTGGTCCTCTGTTTTCTTATCCAAGCAACTCATTGCATTGTTTCATGAGTAAAGCCTTAGTGTTATTGCACAGTATAGTCTTTCAGAATTCCTCTCTAAATGGTGCAAGTATACTGTTGATTTGATCTTTACAATATAGAAAAGCTGAACATCTAAATTTGGAAATACTGGTGGTTTAAAGTCATCCTTTCCTGCCTCCTGGATTACTTGCATCAGCATAGCTCACTTAATCATCAAGCAGTCTGTCTGGTAAAGACCTTCTCTGTAAGGTCACCCTAGAGAGAATACACTGTGTGAAGTTAATGTTAAGAATTAAATCTTTAATTAGCTCATTTCTCTTGAAGTAGATTTTATTTAAAGGGACACTCAGTGATGGCTAACTGCAAAATGAAAAGGGGATCAATATTTCTGTATGCGGTCAACACTTGGATGTTCAAGAAAACATTATGCTTAATTCCAGAGTGAACAAATCCTAAAGTAAACAATTACTTAGCATTGTAGTAATTGGAAAAATTTGTTTGTCTGAAGAAAAATTTAACTTTATGTTGCTCTCATTGATATATCTTTTCCCAAGTAATTGCTTTAGACGTTTAATCTGAATCTCTGTGATGTGTGGTTATTCTGAACTACTTAAGTTTCCAGAGCAGTAGAGTTTAGTTATGCATAATGCTTAGGTCCTTTTGTAAGTCTCCCATTCAGATCTCCCTCTATAAGAACGGGAGTTAATTATTGGAATTGGCCCAAACTGGAGTATCAGCCCATTTCTAAAATTGCACTGTAGTTTTGGCTGTGGGCCTGCCATGTCAATGGCTGTGGGATACAGAGGAAAGCATCTTGTCTTAAAGACTATGTTCCCTCAAAACTTAGGACATCTATCTTTGTGTTGCAGAAACAGCATTTCAGTTAAGCATTGGTGAATTAGGTTAAATCTTGGAGCTTGTTTGGGTGGTTTAAGATCTCTGCATGGAATTATGATTGCTGGAAGACTTCAGAAAGCAAATACAGCCCATTTATTGATGTTGGCAATGAGATCATGAATCCCCAATCAAACAAAATATGTTTGATAGGACCAGCAGCTCATTATTGTTCCTTGATGTAATTTGGTAAGTAAATGTAGTTTTTCTACTTGAATACTACATTTTAATGAGCATCTCACTCCATTTTAGTATGATCCAGTATGTCTCCTCACCAAAGGAGGAAACCTACTCAGCCTTTGCAGACAATGAATAATTGTTGAGTAGGGGAAAAAAACAGACCTGAACTCTACTGAATTAAAGATCCTTGACAGGCAACCACCTCCTCTCCTAGCTGTGGGAAAAGCTGATTTGTTTTAAGAGTTTGCAGTGCTAGGTGGCATTTGTCAGCTTGAAGGTACTTCTCTGGAAATTCCTGTTCTTAAGGCGGAGCAAGTAAAGGAAGCTCATTACAGATGATGTGATGGCTCTGATTTTATAGATTGTTATGCTTCTGAAGTTTCAAGTTGTTGGGAAAAGTTTGAGTTTGTTTCATAGAGAATAGCCCAAATTTGTCTCTGTAGTTATTACCACAATTAGCCTAATTTCCTATAAATTCAGTCTAATGCAACATTCTAAATTCAACATCTGGGACAAGAAAACATGCTTCAGGTTAATAAGAGGATGTGATTAATATTTGTTTTATATAACAGAAAATTCTGATTAAAAATTTTGCAAGGTTGCCACAAGTACTTTTTTCTTGAGTTTAAAACTTCACTCATGTGGGTAATATAACACCTGAACTAGCTAGCATGTTTCAAGTCTGTGCGGTACTCTTGTGAGTAAGTGGCTGTTCAAGAGGGGTATTTTTGAGGCATTAAGAACTGAAACTTCTACCAACTTCCTTTTTCCCCAAAGTGTTGATTGAATTCAACTTCCACAGTGGACATTTTTGTTGTTTCCTGGTAGTACAAATTTTTCCTGATATAACAATAGTTCTCATAGTTACAACAAGCTAAGAGTATGTTTAAATGATTGAATTCCCTTGCATTTCTATCTGTTTGGAAGTAAACAGACTATTTGCTTGTAGTACACATAAGCAATTAAAAAATTACTGCAGCTTCAGTTAGGTTTTTTTCCCAGAAGCAATGGTGAAACACTCCAGACTGAAATCCAGGATCAGCTTCTAAAGACAAGCACTCCTGTTGGCAGCACATCTTCCTGTTTTCACATGAGCCGGCTGTTCTGCAGAATTTTAACGTCACTTCTGTTTGGAAGTGATTTGGATGAAGAGTCTAAGAAGGAAGAGGGCTCTCGGCATGCAAAGCATAATTTGCTTCTGTACTTAAATATCATTATTGAATGAGTGTCCACTGTAAACATTAAAGATAAGTTTCCATTTAGGAATATTGTTACTTGAAAGCTCTCGTGTTATCCAAAATTTCTGCACAACAAAATCAATACTGGGGCAATAACAGCTTTTGAAGCCATTTTAATTAAATAAATTTGTTTCTTCCAAATGTGACTTTTCTTTTTTTTCCCCTTGTTTTTTGGGGTGGGGTTTTTTTCCCTAAATGTTTCTAGTCCCAAATGCTCTACTGTCTGTGCTGTGTTGAAGCAAGAACTCGTTTTCACTGTTTGCCAGCTAGAAAATTGTAGATCCTGGTTCCAGAGGGTTGAATAAATAGAAACAAACAAACAAACAAGCAGAAGGCATTGATAGATCCTTAAATTAAACAATAAAATCAAAAACACACAGGAAATGAGTGTTTGATTGTTGGTACTATAGGTTTTTTTCTTCTCACAGATATATTTTGAGCTTGTATACATTTTGTCATGAAGAAAACTTGATATTGAAGTATTTATACTGTATCTATCCACCTCTACACCCCACTTATTCACACTGTTTGACTAATATGTTAGAATCAGAATATATTCCCAGAATGTTCCTAATTACCTTTATTTAGTGTTGTAATAAAATACTTATGGATATAAAACTAACTGCTGATATGCATACAGTTGTCTGGTAAAAATGTATTCTAGTGGTGCGAGGAGGTAGGCTGCAAAGAGTTACTGCATAATTATTAAACTGCAGCCTGGTAAAGATTTTTTTCATGTGGGGCAAATATCTGAAATACTTATTCAACCCAAACTTTTTGCTGTTGTACCAACTAGAAATCACACTGCTGTAGTGCCTATGAGCCCATTACATCCAAAGTCCTTCTGGACTTACTTAGCTTAAAAGGGCTAAAAAGCAAACTGGGCAGAAAGGCTTTGACAGGTGATAAGTTGTTACGGTGGAAGGCATTTGTCTTTGCAGAAATGGTCTTCGGGTAAACATTTTAATAGGTGGGATCAGTAGCATTAAGTTGCCTGACACTTCCTTCTTGCATAACTCCCTTTTACTGGCTTGTAACTTTGCCAGACAAACTGCTAGAGCTAAAATGCTCTCAGATGTGCTCTGTGCCTCACACTTCGTTGCTTTTGGAAAAATTAAGTAAAAAAGATTCAGCCATTTAAGCTTGGGGAGAAAGTTTTAAAAAAAAAAAAAAAAAAAAAAAAAAAAAAAAAAAGAAAAGAAAAAATCGCACTAGCTTTCCAGTATTGAAAAAACTGTTTGTGGCTTGGTAACCCTTGATTTTTTGGAGTGCTGGATTTCAGGTGACAGGTTCTGTGTGTATCAAGGATGTGCCTTTTTCAGTCCCTCTTGAAAATTCTCCAAACAGGGCAAAGTTCCAAATTTGTGTGTTTCTCCCAACAGTTTGTTAGGCACGTGTTAGCCCATCCTTATTCACATTTTATGTGATTAGTAAAGTATTCTGTAACAAGTATTTCCTGCTGGAGAAACTAAAAGTACTGTAATCCAGAATACTTAGGATTCTAAAGGTGAAGATGTATCCTAAAAAACAGGAGTCCTTCAGCTGTAATCTTTGTCTGATTAGATTAGGATCTGATTAGTGACCACCTTCAAAGGTTCATTAGGATTGCTTTAGGCAACTGGAGTGCATCCCATCAACATAAGTAGTAAGAACATTATTTCTTCTGGTAGCTGATACTTTTATTTCAAATATACTGTTACAGTTGATTCTCAGCTTTTTATTTTTGTGTCTTTCTCAAAGTTCCTGGTAAAATTCACCTCTCCAAATTTATGTGTATCTGAACCAGTCATTCTATCCCCGCCTCTCCTCAGAGAAAAATAGTTAGTTTGGGGAGATAGTTTATTTCACCAACTTTGAATGTCTACACCTGGTAAGGTAAATCTCACCTTTGGTACTTCTTGTCTCTGTTTTAAGGGATAAAAATTTGTTTTTAAGAGCAAACCGTGCAAAGGATAGCTATACTTGAAAAATGTAGTTATAGCCTATGCTTTGTTTTGTTTGAGTAGCTTTGTTTCATGAAAAGTACATTTGATTGAAGTGAAATACTGTCCAATACAACCAATCACTCCAAAGTGATTCCTTCCCTATAGCAATATTGACGATAAAAGCTTCAGTGTACACTGGTGAGTTATTCTAAATGTGTCTTTACTTGTTGATCTGTGGAGCTTTTAACTAAAACTTGAAAATTTAAGTGGATTTTTAAGCAGAAAAGTTCAACAGTATTAGAATGTAATTACAAATGTCTAGAGAAGTCACTGACAAACTCAACTGTTACAATGCCATATTGGAAGCATTTTATAATTATCAGTGGAGAATTAAAAAGCGCAGAAGGAAGGATCAAGAGAGCTGGAAATTTTACTCGTAAAATTGCACCTACTTGCCAGCATGCTTCTGTTTATCGCCCCACTTATTATCTTTAAACTAGAGTTCTTTTTTTCTTTTTAAAGATGCCAATCATATCATTAGACTGTAAACACACTTCTAAAATCATTCTTATGCTATGGCCTCACAAATAATATATATAATGGGTTGTGCTTCATTTGCAAGTGTAAGTAACATTGTAGTTTGCTAAGCGAGTCTTTCTCTTGAAAGACTGTTTGAAGACTTCTACAACAGAAAAAGTAACTATTTGAATGTCATATAAGTCTGTAAGTTGCATGCATATTTTCACCAAAATATTGCCTCTAAAATTTCATTTTGATGATAAGGAGTGTTACATCTTACCTGTGTAAAACAGAGAAAAGCAATCATCTTAAACAACTGCCTGAAAGAATTTGATGTTTCAATTTTGTCATGTATTGCTCAGTAGACTTGAATCATTGTAGAAGTAAGCCCAGAGGCTTCTTAACAAATCAGGAAGAATTTCCACTGTATTTATATTATTTAAAGCTTTTCCTTGGTTTTAGTTGTCATTGGTCAGCTGTCATTGGTCTGCTGTCTTTCAGTCTGTGCCTGACAGTGCAAGTACTGTAACAGTGTGACCAGAAATATGGGGAGTTCTGTCTCCTCATTAATGAGGTTAAGCATCATCAGTTTTTCTTGTAAAATGCTGAGTAATTCTGCAGTTAATGTAAAGCTATTACAGAATATAGTTGTTAAGCTGTTTTACCAGCGAAACTGCTTGCTTTTTACCTTGTGATCATTAGAGCAGAATGGAAGATCCAGCATGACTTCTGCCCCGAGGAAGCTGTCAGCTGCAGGCAGTGCCTGTCTGTGTGTTTTCTCAGAGGGCAAAGGTAGGGCAGGGCAGAGGGTTTGGTTTGTTTGGGGTTTTTTTTCCCCCCACCATGCAAGATCATTTTGTTAGAGTAAAACTACTTTTCACCTCTGCAGCAACCAAAACGGAGAGGCTTGTTTGTTACTCACAGCTTGGAAAACCAGTTACTATGCTGACCCCTCACTGCTCTTCAGTGTCTCCTCGTATCAGAAAATTAAGGGTTCTCTTGTGTTCAAGAGAAGTATTGTTACGGGCAAGTCAGTTAAATGAGGGGAAGGGAGTATGTCCTGCAGGGAGGCACTGCAGAAATCGATTTTTCTTTTTCAGCATAATATTCTGATGTTTTTCCACTGGGAAGACATCTACCTTCTAAAAAAGCTACCAAACAGATTTTATCTGGAACGTAACTTTTTGCTCTCCAACAAGGTTTGTCAGGCTCAGTGAAGAGGATTAACAGTGTGAAGGGTCCCACTATCTCCTTCGGTCCCTGGGCCGTCCCTCCCACCTCCTCAGACAGTATTCAGCATTTTTGAGAGTACTGTTCACTTCTGTTTAAAGTCTGCTTTTGTTCTGGAGGTTTTTTCTTATCTAGGCAGAAACACTGCTTCCATTTAAAGGAGTACAAGGAACACAGATTTGGTAAAAGTCAGTAAGGGATTCTCTCTCTAGGTCTACAGTTCAGGTGACTTAGGGAGTTAAATATGTGTTTCTATGCCTGGTTTATAGACACACACACCCCTCCATTAAAACGATGAAGGATCTTACAGCTTTACATTCATGTTATTCTTCTATTTGAAAAATATATGTGCTGAGAAATTCAGAAGCTTTCTGAATTTGGCCAAAATACATGCATAGAGAACTTAGTTTGAAAATATTTTTTTGTTAAAGGTTGAAGGCGTTAATGCAACATGCTATTTCAAAGCTACTTTACTGATTGTCTTTTCTTAAGATTTAGAGAAATCTTTTCGACCTCAAGATTGAATCATGTAGCTCTTTTATATACAAGATTTGAAGTAATGGTATTTGCAAAATAGCAACCATCTACTTGTTTGCTGTGCCTGAATTATGTCTTTTAGCTAACTTGTTCACTTGTCTTTTCTTTGTGGGATGAACAGAAGTTATAATGTTTCATACATTGCTTTTCACAGAGGGTTCAAAATTGCATTGCTGTGAAAGGATTATACCCAATTTGCTCTGCTTTGTTCTGTATAATCTTCCTAGAAAATTTTTACTAACAGAAAGATCTCTGTAGGTCTTTCTGTGCCAAAAAATTTATTTTCAAGGGGTTTTTTTCAATATTAAATTAAATTAGGTCTCAAATATGCTATAATGAGTGCCCTGTAAAACTAGAGGGTTGGGTTTTTTTTCCTCCTTCTCCAAAACTATGAGGTGTAGCTATGGTATGTTATGCCTGGGGGACTAACTTTTTAAACCATATGGAAATGTTGGGTTGAAAAATGGCTATGTGTTAGTTATATTGGGGTTTCGCAGCATTGTTGTGCCAGTAGCAGGAGAAGGTGCAGAGGAGTGCGTTTTCTACACCCTTGTAAACCCAGAAGTTAATGGAAAGATGCTGAAAGTTATTGGTAAGTAGATGTGGTCTAAGGAACATAAATGTGTGGTGCTGTTTTCAATATGCTATTTTATTTGATAGCATATAAAAAAAAAAGTCAGGCATGCCTGACTAAATTAATTGTTTAAGGAATATTACACTTCTATTTAAAAAAGAAAGGAAAAAAAACCCTAAAATAATTAATTTCCATAAATGAAAAGTATCTGGGAGATCTGTCACAAAAGAGGACAACAGTGTTAGAAAGGGAGGAGAGCACTGAACATTTTATTTTTAGGAAGACTGAATGGCGTGCTCTAATACAAGTAAAAAAAATCCTCAAAATTATCATCTCAGTGAAAAATATTTTTCCTCTTCATTTGCTATTATATGCTATCTGATTGAGGGCATGGTTCCCCAGGGGGATTTTTGAGATATAAGCTAGACCAATTTGCTTGGTTTTTAAAGAGAAGTTATCTTTCTATTAATATCTTAAACCTTGAGAGCTGGTCTGTGTCCTTCACTTTTAGCTTTTGTGTTTAGTTTTCTTCTGCTGCTGTGGTAAAGAAGGTTTTTATTCTATTCCTAATTTAAAGGAATTAAGCTTTATGATCTCCTATGGAAAAAGTAATGTGGACAAGTCTAAAAACTCATAAATCATAAAGCATAGTTTGAACTACTCTCGCTGTTCAGGAAACAAAATTAGCAAAAGCATAAAATAAATGGATGTATGATTTCTTTCAAATTTCTTCACAAATAAATTGGAGAAGAAACTATAGCACATGTGGTGTTAAATGTTTGAAAAAAGTTGTGAGAAACAAAGAAGCAGTCTCTGTGTATGTAGTAGGTATCCAGCTCTCTGCAGAGAAGCAAACGGTGGTAGTGGGCATGCGCTCTGGTAGTCAGAGGTTGTGTCTACATTAGCATTTTAGCCCAGGTCAGGAATGTGCCTTTGCAGCAATGCTTTGGTGTGCCTCCCAGAGGGGTCTTGGAGTTTGCCCTTTCCTCTAGGTCAATCTAAGATGGGGTTTAACTCAGAGGAGATTTCCTGCTGTGCTCCAGCCACTAGTGCACCTTCAACTCACAGGATGAGCTTAGAGCTCGTCCGAAGTAAAACTCTATTTCTGTCTTTAATCAGCCGTATGGCCCGTGTCCATGAATGCCAAATGTATTTTCTTGGTGGATACAGTGTCAACAGGGCAACAGTAAATAAATAATCTGGAATATTATTCTGTTTGAACTTTTGTATGCTTTCAGGGTTGGATTCCTTTTTTTATTACTTTTGATAGTCTCTTCTATCTAGACAGTGACCACAATTTTGTATTATTTCTTCTTGATCATTTAAATGTTGGGACATGGCAGTGCGCTGCTGTATTTTAAAATTTCAAGTGGTAAATTACTTAAATTATAAGAGTGGCACTGATGAATGGCAAAATCAGCTATATAACCAAATGAATGCATGGCTTAGTTTTTTATAAAAGCACTCAATTAAGTAGATGAGACATTCATATCTTCAAGCTCGTTAATGAATTTAATGGCCTAAATTTTCAAGCTGTTACTAAAAATATACCTACTACAACTTCAGTTAAGTTGCAGATTAAATTACACTTGTGTTTCCAGCTGCTGATTAGTCTTGTTGGTACACAGTGTGCATAGAGCTGTCAATAAAACTGTAAGAAAAATACTTGAGAAAATGAATCTGAATATTCAGTAAGTTGAGGATAGAAGTGGTTGCAGTTCACCTCAGGTTTTCTTTTCAGAGAAGTTTTCTCTCCAATTTTACAGTTGGCTTTACTCTTATAATATGTTATCTGTAAGAATCTACTGTCATCCAATTATGCTGAAAAATTATAATTTATTTTAGAGATTCTTCTCTTTGCTATGTGTATGAATTGTAGTTACAGCCTGCAGGAAGACTTAAAGGTGAAAAGCTGCAATAATTAAAAGTCAGTTCTCCATAAACTAAGTTCCTGTTTAGGATGCTTACCTAAGAAAGTGAGCAGCCCACCAGAATTTTGATGTACCCAACAGAAACTAGAAATCAAATTCATGTTGTCTGTACATAGATAGGCTTCTAAGCAGATGACACCATTGCTCCAGAAGAGAAATATCTGTCACAAATAGTAGCCATATAAGTGATTTTTGTACATTGAACTTGTAGAAGATCCTAGAATTTGGGTAAGGCATGAAACCGGACCTAAGTCTGAGATGGCAAAGATGAGAATCAGTACTTTGCTCATTCATTCAAATAAATGTCTTGCACTCTTCCTGTTACCAGGCATCTTCTGTATCAGAAACCAGCCAGGCTGTGTCTTGAGATGAGAAAAAGCCTACTATAACATGGCACGTTTTTATAGTTATGCTTTTTTTTTGAAGTTTACTTTTGGACAAAGCTTAATTATCTGTAATGTGTACAAACACATTTTGTTATAACCTCAGGGAAGAACCTAACAGGCAGTTTGTATTGTCTTCAGTTCTAGGTATGTGAGCTGCTGCTGCACTGAGAAAATCAGAAAGCTGTATTTATTCACTCTGTTCTCTGTAGAGTCTTAGTAATGAATTACCATAATCTCAGTGTTTTCAATGGTATAGTGTTGTGTGTTCTTGCTTGAAATTGTGTTTTATCCACATACAGAAATGTAGGCACAAACCTAGATATTTGCAAGAGAAGTCCAGATGAACAAAGGGAACGTTTCACTTGGAAAGCAAGCTCCTTGGATTCTGTAGGATGTTGTTCTAGAAACCTTGAGTAGCCCCTGAGAAAACTTTCTCTGTTCCAGAACTTTGCAAGGAACGCCGCCTCCAAAATTCAGAATGAGGACAGATAAGAGTCTGGAAACTTTTCCTGCCACAGGAAGCCATTCCTGTTTTCAGTCTTTTCTGTGGTCTTCTGGTATCATGAGTTGTTGGGGGAGAAGGGATTCAAATCTTCAGTGGGTTTGCAGAGATAGATCTGTTAATATCTTGTCTTTATAATGTATAGCCCAGGTTTGTTTAGCTGTAGTCCTTTTCTTCCCTGTGAAAGCTGATGCATCAGTCTGTAAAATACTAGAGACTATGCAATGATTGATTATGACTGCCATATCCACATCTGGGAAGTATGTAAGGGATGAGTTTGAGTGGTATTTGAGGCAACAGAGGATGAAAATGATGGGAAAAGTAGATATCATTATAGCAAGTCATCTAGCTGTCTGCCCATCTCTGTGCTCTAGTGTTGTGGTGGAGGCAGGACCAGCATGCTGCTGTTTTTTCCAAAAGATTTGGAATGTGTTTGGGTGGAGGACAGGGAGAATAGGCAAGGGCAGCGGAGTGCCAGAAGTGAATACTGTCTCCTCAAAGTCTCCTGACCCTCAGATGGATGCCAAGGTGCTCAGCACTGGGAGTATCTCCCATAACAGGGGAGATGAATTATTTCATATCTCTGCAGGTCTAATCTAGCATTTGTTTATCATCAGTCCCTTCATATGATCATAAAGTTTCTGGTGTTTCATGACTGAGAAACTTATGTGTAAGTCAGGAGTTAAAAGTGCTAGAGAGGCAAGGTGGTAGTGCTGCAGTTTTTAGTATCTCCAAGGATGAAGCCTCAACAACCTTTCTGGGTAATCTGTGCCAGTGCTTAGTCACCATCACAGTGAGAAAGTGTTTCCTGATGTTCAGATGGCACCTCCTGTGTTTCAGTTTGTGCTTGTTGCCTCTTGTCCAGTCACTGGGCACCACTGAAGAGAGTCTGGTTCCGTCTTCTTTATGCTATCCCTTCAGGGATTTGTACATGTTAATGAGATCCACACCCCGCCCCAGGCCTTCTCTTCTCCAGACTGAACAACCCCAGCTCTCTCAGCCTTTCCTCATAGGAGAGATGCTCCAGTCCCTTAATCATCTTTGTAGCCTTTTGTTGGACTCTCTCCAGTATGTCAGGTGCGTCTCTTGTACTGAGGAGCCCAGAACCGGACACAGCACTCCAGGTGTAGCCTCACCAGTGCAGAGCGTAGAGGGGAAGGATCACCTCCCTCTATCGACCTGCTGGCAACACTCCTACTGCAGCCCAGGGTGCCACAAGCCCTCTTTGCCACAAGGGCACGTTGCTGGTTCGTGAACCAGGCGTTCAACTTGGTGTCCACCAGGAACCTCAGGTCCTTTTCCACTTTTTAGCTGGTCAGCACCCACCTTGTACAGGTCATGGGGTTATTCCTTCCCAGGTGCAGGACTTTGCACTTCCCTTTGCTCAGCTTCATGAGGTTGCCGTTGGTCCATTTTCTCCAGCCCATTGAGGTCCCTCTGGATGGCAGCATGGCCCTCTGGCCTATCCACCACTCCTCCCAGTTTTGTATCATCTGCAACTTTGCTGAGGGTGCACTCTGCCCCATCATCCAGATCACTAACAAAGATGTTAAGCAGGACTGGACCCAGTATGGACCCCTGGGGTACACTGCTAGTTACCAGCCTCCAACTAGACTTCGTACCACTGGTCACTACCCTTGGGGCCCAACCACTCAGCCAGTTTTCAATGCACCTCACTGTTAATCCAGCCCATACTCGAACAGCTTCTCTATGAGGATCTTACAAGAGACAGTTTTGAAGGCCTTAGTGAAGTATCCTCTGCTTTCTCCTCATCTACCAAGCCAGTCACTTCATTGTAGAAGGTTATCAGGTTGGTCAAGAACAATTTCCCCTTGGTGAAGCCATGCTCACGACTCCTGATCACCTTGTCTTTCGTGTGCCTGGAAATGGTTTCCAGGATTAGCTGCTCCATCATGTTCCCAGGGACTGAGGTGAGGCTGACCAGTCTATAGTTACCTGGGTCCTCCTTCCTGCCCTTTTTAAAGATAGGAGTGACACTTGCATTCTTCAGTCATCAGGCACCTTTTCCAATCACCATGATCACTTAAAGATTGAGAGTGGCATTACAGTGGCATGTGCATCCCATCAGGGCCCATGGAATTACTGTACATCCAGTTTGGTTAAGTGTTCCCTGACCTGATCCCCTGCCATCAAGGGTACATCTTCCTTGTTCCAGCCTTTCCCCCTGCTCTCTGAGACCTGGGACTCCTGAAAGCCAGTCTTGCTAGTAAAGACTGAGGCAAAGGTGGCATTAGTACCTCAGCCTTTTCCATGTCCTGTGTCACTGGGTCCCCTGCCCCATTTAGCATCAGGCTCATGTTTTCCCTAGTCCTCCATTTGACACTTTTGGTACAAGACTTTCTTGTCTTTGATGACATCAACATCTCGTGGTCACTGCAGCCAAGGCTGTCTTTGACCTTCAGACCTTCAACAAGCCTCTCCTCACTTGTGAATATGAGATCCAGCAGAACACCTCTCCTCATTGGCACCTCTGTTGCTTGAGTTCAGTGCTGTGCAGTACTGTTGTAGGCATTAGAAGGAAGGCTGGGGTCATACTGTGCAGTGAAAGAGTAGGGAACATGGGGTAAATATTTGAGCAATGTAACTAAGAGCTAGACACATAATCATGGACACTGAAATGCTGAAGCCAAGTTAGTACAGTACAAATTTGGGTATAGGTCCTCCAAGCAGCACAACTTCCAGCAGGGCAGCCGCTTTTAGATAGCTTATAAACCCCCCAGAGCTGAGGTGGCTCCATGCAGTACAAGTTAGATGTTTCCAATGTGCTATCTCTGTGAAGGGTTTGTTTGGGTTTGGGGTTTTTTTTTTTTCCTTTCCTTTATTCCACTGGTTTTTCACCCATCTGAGAATATTCTCTGGAGTTGCAGTACAGAAATCTGGGGTCTTGCAGTGCCCCAGCTTCTATCAGTGGATCTAAATTTTGCTTGATGTTTCTTGCACTGTGCTCCCACTGCACCTGATAATACTTGAATTACCTGAGTTTTCTATTGTCAAGGATAACCCAGCTTATCCCATGATACTGATCTGATCTTTGTATATCTTGCTGGAAGGAAGGGGAGGGAAATGACCCTCAGCACAGAGTCTGGCTGCCCCTGGTTTGTACATCTGTAGGACTACAGAGCATTGCAGTTGAATATGTTCTCTGGAAGGATGGTTTTCTGTAAAAATATTTGATCAATAGCAGCCAGTTACTAAAAGCTGTTCCCAATAAAAATAGCTTTCCCTAGATGCTATTGACATAATTCATCAAAGTATGGAAGAAAGGAAGGGAAATGTCTTACTCTCCTCAGTAGAAAGGCTCATCTTCCAAAAGAGGTCGACAACAGTGACACAAAAGCTTGCAAGCCTTGAAAGTTTTCCTTCACTCTAGCAATTAAAATTTCTTTGATATTTGCTGTCACCTTCTGCAGAGTTTTAGCATTGCTAAATTTTTAATACTAAAAACAACCCCGCAAACCCTTACCATCTCCTGTGTTCATTAAGTTCTCCTTCCAGCTCCTCATAGGGATTTAACCTTCTTCACTGTTCATAAAAGAAGATACATAAGCTTTAACTTGATGCTTTCTTTCTGGAAGCTGAGGGCACAAGTATAATTTATAAGGTGAATATTAGGGTGTAATGCCTATGACATCCATATTGTTTATCAAGGAACGTCTTTTTCTTTCCAGCAACTGAAAGATAAATGTGTTTTTTCTGAGCTTGGGATCCCTTCTCTATTTCATCACTTCTCAATTTTTACATGGCTGGATGTCTTGGCAAAAAGGCGGGTTTCTCTTATGATGAGGGAGAATTTCAATTAGAAGAGAAAAGGTACAAGAAGAAGAAAAGAAGGTACAAGTTTTAGGGAAACTAATAGAAAAGATGTGAATTGGCAGGATGGTAGCTTGATGTAAGGAACTGGATAGTTCTGGAGGGAGCAAAGGAAAGAGAACACAGCAAAATCAAATTCTGAAGACAACGGAGAGGAAAATAAGCTCTTGTAAATCAAAATCATGTACTTTGGCTGTAAAGCACCACATATCTTGCATGGCAGAGTCATCAATAGAGTTTCTTCCTGCTGTGGTGCACCCTTGCTATGAGTGCTACGACCCTTTCAGGGATAATGGCATGATTGCATGTTCTATTAGATACATCTTTCAGTGGCTCCCAAGCTGGAAGAAGAGAAGTTTCTGAACCGTACTCTTAATGTCTTAAAAGTTCAAGTACTATAGTGCCTGTCTTAGATATTCTCTGTCAGTCCCACTGGTAGTATTTCAAAGCCCTGTATTGATCAGACTTCCTATTATCTGAAGCCACTCTTGTAGATGAAAGTGCTATAGCATCTTTCTAAAAATAGAAATGTGAATGAAGGGTTCTCATGGGCTGGCTGAAGCTTTTATACTCCCTGTACTCCTGATCGCTTATTTTTTCCCTTCAGTATCATCTCTTACCTTCCTTGTTTCCTTAGGCTTCAGAAAGTTGTCAGCTGTTTCCATTACATGAGAGGTAATTTTAAGATTTTTTTGAAAGGAAAATTGATAAAACCCTACTTTGATTTTAAAAGGAGACTGTCAATTCTATTATGCCCTCAAAACGGCTTGCTTTTAAAAATCACAGTCCTTACTGCATATGTGTATATTTATGTATGTCTCGGTTGTCGTTCCCATCTAGGGACCATAAGATACAGGAAGGGGATGACTTGAAACCCATGATTTCCTGGGCATCATGGACATAAAGCTATGTTCCACGCACAAAAAATTTAAATAACAATCTCTATAAGAAGAAATTTTAGGTGATTGCTGTCTTGTTTATGTGGTGAAAATAAAGCATTTTGAAGGAGGTAGTTTTTATAGTGAAACCACCAGGTATTAATACAAACAGATCAGCTTTTAATATATACAGTCATAGTTTCTTCTTATCTTAACCAATTATAAAAAAAAAAGAGGGGAAGGAACTGGGCAACTCTCACCAAAACCCAGGCATCAGTTCTGAGGGATAAACCTGGGTCTAATGGAAGGATAAATAGCATGAAAATCAGGGGATTTAAGAAAGGTATGTTGCATGATTAAGCAAGCTTTGTGCTTGCATCTTCATTTGAGAGGCATGCCTGACTTCAGTTTTCTTCTAGTATGATTCTTGATAGTGACATATTTTTCTTATTTTATGTGGTAAATTAAGAGATTAAACAACAATGTTGACAGCTGTTAACCTTAGGTATCTTTATAACTTGTATTATAAATTTATGGTAGGATTCTTCTGTGAGGGAAGTAAAAACTGTAAGAAATTCTTCATGGATTCCTTACGGAATACTTAGGGGAGATGACTTCACCTTTTCCTACTGCACATTTGTGCCTACTGAAGTATTACATCATGTTTCAGATGAAGGTACTTAGCATGTATTTGACAAATGGGAAAATTGTGTAGATTTCACTGATCTTCAAAAGCAAAGTAGCAAAAAGAATACTGGTCACTAGAGAGGAACCAGTATGAGGAAGCACAGTCAATTCAAAATATACTCTATTTTTTTCCCCTTAAGCTATCTCAGGTTTCTCCAACTAGTTTTCAAAGAAGAAATAGAATGTTTTTAAATGAAAATAGGAAGATAACATTGCAGATGCAAAGCTACAACTCATGGAGAGCTAGATGCTACTCATATTTGTACATTTCTTTTCTCCTTCATGTAAAGCACACTCTTAATCCTGTGGAAAGCTGGAAACTCTTTAAAATGTAGATTTGTTATTACCCAGAAGGTATGGTACCCGTGGAGGAATGGAAATGATGTGTGTGCACGCCTAGCTCTCTAATATGTCACTGTCCATGCTGCAATGGGAAGGATGTAAGCACAGAGTATACTAGTTTTCAGGGAGTGATACAAACCTTAGAATGACATAGTAATTTTTTTCTCAAGTTCCCTTTTGTTTAAAAAGAAAAAAAAAATTTTTTTTTTATCCTTGCTGTTATGTAACATACATAATAGTAATTCCAGAATAAAGGCATGGAAAACATGCAATATTTAAAGTACTAGCCTAGCTTTCAAAGTACTTTAGTATGATGAACAGATGAAAAGCAGCTGCTTTTGCCATCCAGAGTTAGCAGTAACAAAGTCAGTTTTGCAAGAGACTAAGGATTCTGACAAATGGGTTGTCGTAGGTAGAAATTTAGGGGAAGTAACATCTTCATCCTATTCTTCTGGTATAAGTTACAGCTCCATAATGAAAATGGTTGCATGAAATACAGGTTACTCCAGAGCTGATCTTTGACACCTGGCCCTCACTTCTGTTTTTGAAACTTCAAGTTCAGTGAAGATGTGTTTGAATGGGAGTTCTGTATCAGAAAAACATGGAAAATTATTCAGTGATGCTTTTCAAATATGATATAATTCTCTGAAATTCCAGTTTTCTGGTTATTGCAGTAGGCTTACAATTCATGTCAAAATGGAGAAACAATTTTTATTTTTTTTATATATATATCTATCTCTCTCACACACGCATGCTGTATTCTTGCATTAAATTCTACAGGTCTCTCTTTCTTCTTTCTGTTTGTCAGAGCTGTATCCTGAATTTTTTCTTTCTCCTTGATAAAATAGTTTTCCTGTGTCAGAATTACTAACGTGCAAAGGAAGGACAATGGGATTTCACTGTGCAGGGGGATGTCGAGATACTCAAACTGGTTCCATCACCATTTACAGGAAAATCAAAAGTCTCAAAATTACTGAAAGATTACTGAGAAAAAACAGGTCTAATTATGTCTGTTGTATGTTCAGAGATGCATAAATCAGTAGGGAAACAAAGGTATGCTTATTCAACTGTTGAATAGGAAGGTTCTTGTTCGAAGAATCCAGGCACATGTATATCATTGCTATATGTAGCACAAGCGATAGATGCAGGGTCTGCTTCAGGAGAAATCACAGAATGACATCATTCACTTCATAGCTGCTGCTTATAGATTCTGAAATACTTTGAGCTGCAAACTGATGACTTAGTGCCAAGGCCTATTACAATATCTATTAATTAAAGAGGAACATGCATTTTGGAAAGCTTCAGATCATTAACTGGATAAGAAAAAAAAAAGTCACAGGAGGAACCAGTGAGAGTGTAAACTTTCACACATTTAAACTACTAACTAGAGTTAAAATTAACCAAGGTGCTGGTTTGCATTTAGATCATGAGACTGAAATGGTCTTGTATTTCTCTGTGTTTCCTACAAGGAGCAAGTGCACAGCTTGTGCCTGTTTGCTGAAAGTGTCAAGCTGCTAAGTTTCTGTTGCAGCTTTTTTTTCGTCTCTAAGATGGAGATGCTTATCCTCCTAGAGGCTTTTAGAAAGCCAACTGTACAATCTAGAAGTTCTCTGGCCAACCAAGCAAACCTTGGTGCAGAATTAATGCGAAAAGCAACTAGCTTCATTATACTGTGGACTGCCCTGGAGCCTGGGTTAATCTCAAGGCAGCTCTTTAAGGTGTAGCTGGGCCATTCCCACCGTCCTAAAATGACAAGAGTTGTAGTTACACCTGTTTTATCCATGGTACCTGTCTTAAGAGAGCTGGCTCTGCTCTCTAGTGTGCAGGGTCAGTGCTTACTTGCTCTCCAAGGGCTGCTTGTGGCCTGCTCGCGACTGCAGCAGCAGAATGGAATGCACATGAGTACACTGCTGACTATGGTTGTATGGTCAGTGATGGTGATCTTGTCCTTATAAACTTCCGTATTATCACTAATGCTCATAATATTCATAAATCTTACATAGCAGGTGCCATAGCTGAAGTTCAAGGGGACTGACTGGGTTTTGCTGGTTTCTCCTGAGATGGTTCTTTCTGGAGAGAATATTTGAACTACTTTTCTTGTACAGCGTTCCTAAACAACTTGAATAAATTGTTTCTCAGTAACATTCATATCCACAAAACATGAGGTTTTTTTCAACTCAAACCTATCAAATATAAACAGCAGTTGAATTTTTTTTTAACCTTCTTTCCTTTTTCTAAGAGATTTTTTTCTAAGTCTCTCTCCATATGGATATGATGTTGCTTTTTTGCCAAGTTTCTTTAGCATTTGGTGGTATTATAAGTGAGGTATTCTCGACTTCAACTATCACCTAAATCTAATAAATTTTACATTAAGTATAATGTAAACTGGTTTAGTTCTATAAATATTTTTTCATTGTTCACTAAATAGCTGAACGGTGGTACTTTGAACTTCTGTGAGATATTTTAATGTGATTCTGTGATATCTTCATATTTCCCTCCATAATATGGAGGATTCACATCATTGCAAATTGTTAAAAGGCGTGTAAACTGCACAAGACGGCTTTTCTCACAAAGTGGTAGTTTATAATACCTGGGTTTGTGTCAGACCACATCAGATGGGAAGTTTGAAAATGCTTTGAAATACAGTCTGGTTAGAGTGACCATCTGCCTTCAGCTTCTTTCACTGTCTGCTGTGAAAATACCTAGAAGGTGTTTAGATGCAATAATACAATATTATCCAGTCCAGGTGTGTCTGTGTGTGCAGTTAACATAACTTGAATTGCACATGATATTGAGGTTATACCTATCAGTTGACATAGTGATTATGCAGTTGAGATCAGGAAGAGAAGTGTCTTTGGAAACATGAAAAATAGCATAAACTTTGCTTATACTAAGTGTTTTCAGTAACAGGTTTGAAAGCTAGTGTGTCTTAGTTCATTTTTAATGAATTCTCTATATGCTAAGTCGTCAATACCATTTTTTCTTAATGGGTTTCCGTACTTCAATAGTATGTGGCTTCACTGTGTAAGTCTACATGACTCTTAAGGTCTAACAGTTCTAATCCTTCAGGGGAAGGATAGACAGGCAATTAGAAGTCCGTATATTACTAGAATTAGGGAAGTGCTGTTAAAATGTATCTTTATTTTCTCACTTTAACATTAAATAGGCTTCACTTGCACTTTCCATAAGAATTGCGCTGGTATCTGCAGAATGAACTGAGAATCTAAGACGCTACTTTTTTCTAGTTTATACAGGAGCAAAAGTTTGGAACCATAATGTAGGTTGTCAGGCATAAAAGTATTTATCTTGTTCTCTTTGTCACCTGAAATGCACTAATAAATGCTGAAGTATATACAGGAATTGCTCTTATTCTTACATTTCTCTTTTCTAACTCTTACCATCTGTAATGATTTAGTGAATCTGTGTATAACTTACAGTTCTGGGTGAAGTAATGAAATTGATTTCTCACTAATGTGTCAATGTATTTGTAGTAGAAGTCTTTCTGCAGTCATTGCCTTTTATAACTGCAGAGGCATTAACTAATAGCTTCCATCCCAGGACAATGGAATGACTAGAGCCTGAGGGAAATAATTTTCTGTAATATATCTGCAAGAAGCACCAGTCTACAACAGGTGGATTTTGTAGAAGCAGACTACAGAAGTCAAGTATTTGTTACTATCATTTTAGAAAGAGTGAGGGCTGAAAAGTGATGAGGCATTCACGCAATCAGAGAGAAAGAACAGAGAAAAGAGATGTGCTTTCTAGCAGAGGATTCTTGTTTAACTGTGAGACCAGCTGAAGAAGAAAGGGCAAAGCATTGGAAAACAACACTCCAGTTTGGAGAAGAGTCCATGTGCAGCAGGGAGGATCCTGGCACCCTTTGAGGACCCTGACTGAAACCTAAGGAGTGATCCAGACTAGTGAGAGGAAGAAATTAGGTGAACATTTGCCTTTTTATGTAGCTCTGTTTTTCTTGTGCTTCTGCAGTAAAGATGAGTGTGTCTCAGAATCAAGAATGGGTGTTTTGTTTGCTTTAATTAGCATATCACCATTAAGTGAATTGTAAAATCAGCATTGCTGGGGTCAGAGCTGGAGGAAAGGGTATGCATAAGCTACCTGGGAGTCAGAAGAGCCCTCGGCAAGTCCTAGGAGCCTACAGCAGAGGTGCATGAAGTGAAAGAGGAGGAGAGCCTATGGTGACGAGATCCCAGCCTAGCCCCAACCCAGGGAAATGGGAGCTGGCTGTTGACCCCATCTGAGGAGCTCCCAGATAGGGAGAACTCTTGATGTGTAATGCTACCCCTTGAGATTGTTGGCTGTGGGACTGTTCGAAACAATCTCACGGATAGGAGTGGAGAGTTTTCATAACAACGCACAAAGAGCCGTTATCTGATGCTGGCTCTGTAGCCCAGCTGGGAGAGGGGCTATTGCATGAAACATTTTATTTAGGTATTACCTAGATCCAAAAAAAAGCAGTACAATTTAAATTTGAAGAAATTAAAGCTGCAAGAAACGAGGATAACGGGAAACAGATAGGGGGTTCTTGGCTTGATCTGCTTCAGGGTCTGTTACCTGTTCTGCCACCTTGTCAAATCAGCAGCTCCAGCTTGGCTCCCGTGATTGCCAGAGCAAGAGGGGGAGAACTAGAAACCTGAATGGATTTGAAAAACCTGAGCTCTTAGTGTTCACTCACAAGGGGAGAAGTAGGAAAACATTTCACTCTGTCTTCGACTTCAGAGCACTTGTGCCACACACAGGGGACACTTCCCTCTGATGGGATCTGAGTTCGGATAAGAAACTGTAAGCATCAGATTGTTTTGGAGTTTATTT
Source organism: Leptodon cayanensis (assembly GCA_027564655.1). Lineage (NCBI taxonomy): Eukaryota > Metazoa > Chordata > Aves > Accipitriformes > Accipitridae > Leptodon > Leptodon cayanensis. The sequence continues at coordinate 25,093,338 of JANXJC010000029.1, forward strand.
CTGTTTCTCCACAGGAGCAATTGACAATACCAGGATCCACTCACATAAAAGATACAGTTCCCCAGCACTGGGTGAATATTTAAGCACTTGTTATTACCGTCACCAGCACTACCCCGTTTCAGCAGTCCATAGATATTAATGTTGTTTTGCATCTGTGGCTTTGAAGGAACGGACAGGGGTAAGGAAGACATAAGGTAGAAGTTCAGGGTGAGGAAAATTAGTAACATACTGCTTCAGTTTACATGTCAGTGAGAAAGCTGGCATGAAGACTCTGAAGAATAGCCTAGGGTTGGCCCTCAAGTAATTTAGGCAGCATTTTTTCCTTTAGTCAGGCTGAATGCTTTAGTGCAATTTATAAGCTATTAAACAATTTAGGTTTTTCCTCAGTAAGATGTATGGATATCTAAATATCTCTTGAGGATAAGGAAACAAAGAAGTACATTAACAATTGTTAGCGAAGGTTTTTAATCCTTCATTCTATGCCACTGTTGAGACTTAGGACATTAGCAGGAATGCTATAAGGCAACATCGTTCCAATCAGGAAAAAGAGCTGATATATTACAACCCTCTAGTTTCCCTAATGAATTCTAGAAGTACTTTAAACATAATAACTAATGTGCATTAATCTTGACCCCTGTGAGTCTGTAATGGCTGCTAAACAGCAGTGTATATCAACAATTAAAATGCCTGCTTGAAGCATGTGCTAAAAACGTTGCTAGAAGAGAAGCAGTGCTGCCTCTTAATGGGGGGGGGGGGGGGTTT
>JANXJC010000029.1:25094199-25108894 GCA_027564655.1 Leptodon cayanensis
GGGGGGGGTATGGAACAGGAATTAAAATGGGTAGATCTTCCCATTTGTGAGTAGTTTGTTAATCATATGAACTCCTAGTATGCGCTTCCATTGCAAAAAACAAAGTCAAATTTTGTAGAAAACTTGAACTTACTTTAGAAGTCTGTTGTATCAAGCTGATTGTGGAGAATTGTCCCTGCATCGTTACCAGCCAAGCACATGAAAAGCAGAATATGGATGTTTTAATTTGCCACCCCGCAGTAGATGTCACAGCAGCAAAGGTGTCCTTTGCCATGTGGCCAGCCCAAGCATATTGCCACTGTGTTGTGCAGAAGGAGTCCCTCTCTGCTGAAGGGAACATCGCCTGCTCAGACCCTCGTTTTGCCATTTCTTAAACTACCAGCGTGGCTTGAGTATGCCTTTAGCTATCCCAGGAAATATTTACTGGAAAACTAAATTGAATGCATGACAGTATTTGTTTTGCCGGTTACAGTGAAATAACCCATCAGACAAACCAGATCGTGTTAAATGCTCATACAAAATACGTTCCTACTAGGCAGAGGACCTGTAGAGCTTGCAGATGCAGTCACCAGAAATATAGAAGACATGTCTGCCAGCTGACGTTGCTGTTCACTTCAGACCACTGTGTCTGGAACGGTAATACCTGAAAGCCTGACAAGGTCTTTAGTGTTCCAGGTGTTAACAAGGGTGAGTAAACCGCACTTGAGCTGGGGGGCCAGAACTGCCTGCAAAATCTTGGTATGTGGCCAGGCTTCTCCTCTCTGCCACGGCTGCACCCATGCATTACCCCCATGAGGGTAACCTGGTTGTGCAGGCTAGGAAGGAGCAGGGGTATATCCAAGTGAGTCTTTGCTCCAGACAGTTCAGCTGCGGAGCATGCTCAGTCAGTTTGGAGAGGGCCTGCAAAGTAATTTTATTCCTGAAGTCACGCAGTGATCACAGCTTGGCATGTCAGACCTTGCTGATGTCCCTGCACTAGTGTGGCTGTCATGCTCTCAGATAGCAGCTAGAAAGAGAACAACTTGTTGCAGTCTTAGTTTTTGTTAAATGTTTGAAGTCCTGTGACTCTCTCAGTAGTCATTTGGGGCCCAGAAAACACCTTTTCACACATTCCTCTTGCATGCATCCATATATCCAGGTAACTTGATAATCATACTTTATATGATCCTACGGCTGGTACCACTGCATCGATAAGACCAAGCTCAGTAGCAACTTCTTACTCTGGATTGATAATAGATATGAAGAATCTTCTCCTTCAGATGTCTTCTTCATTAGAGGTGCGGGAAAGGCTGCAGCTGAACAATACAGTGAATCAGGTTTTTGGACAGCACCATCAAAAACATTTGCAACTGCACAACAGAAAGTACAGATCAAGTATAAACTGCGTTTGTTGGTTCAAATCTTTTTCAGAAATATTGACAGAAAAAAATGTAGAGCAGACTGTAGATGGGATCAGGTACTGTGATTTGGTTTGGCAGATAGCCTGGCATATGCCAGTTTGATCCAGATTGAATTTGTGATGCTCAGTGACCCAGTATTTTAGAGATCCAAATTTAGTGAATGCAGACCCACTTTTTAGGGAGTTTGATAGTATTGCACAGTTAAAGAAAGATGGATAGCATTCTGTTTTGAACGTATTGCATGTATTGGTATGCTGTATGTATCATTTACACAAACCTTATAAAACTGATGTAAAAGTCATATAGTTCTGTCAGATACTCTTACAATTCAAATTTTTCTTAACTGAAAATCAAGCCTTGACACCACTTTCCTCTGTTTGTCATGGAAACCTACCAAGTTCTAGCCCGTATTTCTAGCAAGCTTAAGTTCAGCATTTCTTCTACCAAGAGGTGAGTCCTGCATTGATGTCATTTCATCTTGTAATTTACTGGCTTTTCTAAAACATCTTGAGGCATACTGGAACGTCTGAAGCAAATTGTTGATTTAAAATACAAATTTTTAATGCTGATAAATTATTTTCTAGGTTCTTTGTAGCTTTGTATTTCACTGCTGTTGTATCTCCAAACCTGCATGGAAAGAGCGTGCGTATTTTACCCCCTTGGAGTGCAACATTTTAAAGGAATTTTAAGCCTTTTTTGTGCTCCAGTGGAGATGGCAGTGTTACCAGTATCCATACAGAGTAGGTGATGTGGTTTGTGTTATTTTTTATATTTTGTGATGAAAACAGAGATGATTTTAGTTAATATTCTTGTGAGCAAACCATTATTCAGTGAATGAACATCCTAGAAGGGTGTTGGGTTTAGTTATTTGCCATTTAATCTCAATAATTTATCGAAAACAATGACAAAGTAATAGAACAGTTAGTAAAAATCAGAGTTACAAGCTTTGAAAAAATCATCTTAGCTTTCAATATAAGCCAGTGTAGCCCATAACATATGTATTAACATACATATTAAGATAATCTGTGAATATCTAATTTAAAAAGTCACCGCATAAGTAAGAGAATACCAAATCCTACTTCCAGCCTCCTTGGTTAGCACAGTCAGTGTGTTAGAGCTCAATTATATCTTTAGTTGTTAAGATGCCCAATGATGCATCATGAAGAATGTTCTCAGTGTTTTGGTGATGCTGCCAAATCCGACCAGGATGATGGGGCAGGTGAATTCCAAGCATTACTTTGCAGCACTGGGTCTTTAAGCTGTAGTTGTACTCTACTCTTGCCACTGGGGTACCTCCACACACACAGTAGGCTCCTGTGAGAAAAATGAATGTAGTTTGACTTTTCTTAGAGAAATCAGATGCTGTTTCTTTTCCAACTCCTTATTTTGATGTATGGTTTTGAATTGTCTAAATTGTCCATACATCTTAGATTTTTTGCCCACTTTTCATCTCAATTTTTTTATTGCGTGCTACCATTTTTCAAAACGATAGCTCATATTTAGATGTCTAGTGGAGAACGTTATTCTTCATCATTATCTGAGACTATCTTCTGCAGTGCTTCCTGTACAGAAATTAATTGGAGTGATGCCATTTTCCAAGGACTTTTTTCAAACCAAATCCAGGTAGACTTCCTGTACCGTACCTATTAGGCACTGGTGAAGGAAGGCTTGCAGCTTCCTATGCTCACTGCTGATCCTTGGTATCTCCTATTACGGCCTCCCAGAGCTACCCAGAATCTCTACAGAGCTATAAATCTACAGTGTGCCATTTGTTGTCAGAATGGGCAATATTTGTAAACTAGAAGAAGCTGGAGAGAGAACTTGATTCAAACAACGGAGGCCTGGTTTAGCTTTAAAAATATTGATATGTTGATGGACATGTATTTTTTGTCTGAATATTGGCTTGTTCCCCTGTTGGGAGGTTATTCAAATGCAGTCATCTAGAAAGGGGGTGAGGTTGTTCAGGAAAGGTGAATAGATTGTTGTGTTTCTGTTTGTTTACAATAGGATTAAGAGATGATATGCCAGAATGCATCTGTGCGTTTTCCATTATGGAAGCGTCAGGTAACAGTCTGGCATTCCATATATTGAAAAGTATATTTAATTTTCTGTTGTCTTCTACAAATCAGTGACAAGAGTATTTGTTATGTGATATAAAACTGCCACTGTCACATTTGCCTTTTGAAGAAACAGTCAATGTTGCATGTCGTAAATGGCTTTTTATAACAACTATGTGGATTATTTTTAAACAACTTGAAGTTAATAAAATAACAATATTTTAGAGGCATAGTTTATTTATCTGTGATTTAATTAAATAAGCAAAATTGTAGATTCAATTTTTCAGTTTTGCATTATTCAGTTTAATTATTATCTGTATCTAATTAGTTCAGTGCAGAGAAAATTAGTTCAGGGCACAATCTTTCATTTTAAAGCTTTATTGCTACACTGTTTGTTTTTTAAATATCCCAAGCAAATGTGTAATTGTTAAGAAATAACCATTTTCAGTGAGTTGAGGTGGGGTTTTTGTTATTAAACTTTCCCGTTGGTCTAAATACCAGGAAAATACAGCCTTGCCAAATGGACGATTTAAGCAAAATTTGCGAAATATCCTTGTTGACACATTGTAGTAATTTCTCAATTTATTTTAAATTTTCTATGACTTCCTGACTTTAAAAACTTTCTTTCAATTTAGATATACATTGAGTGTTTACTTCAGATAATTATAAAGCTGTTGTTAAAATAGTTTTTAAAGTTTCCAGAATAGTTTCTCACCATTAGACTAGTGTGCACCAGGTGTGCTAAATTTTAAAGCAGAAGGGCACTGAAGTTGTACAGAATTCTCACTTTACCGTTGTGTTAGTTAAAATACATTTTGGAGCTGTCAGTTGGAATTGGTGGATTTCTGCGAAGACGTTTTTGTGAAGAGCATTAAAAGCATGCTGTTCATCCAACTGCAGGATCTCTTTCTGCACTCCAGGGCTGTGCAATAAACATTCCCTGTGCATTTTTCTGCATATTAGATTTCTGGATCATGCTGTAATCCCGCAGACAACATTGGATGAGTTCATGAGGAAATATGTGAGGTGTCTGGCGTTTGTTCCTGTGACACTAAATATTGTGCTCTTTGTCATTGCATGAGCACAAAGTAAAAACACACACTCCAGCTCGCCGATATGGGACTAGTGCTATTTGTTGCTCTTAAGGCAGTGTGCTTGGCAGCGTGCTATGCCAGGGCCAGAGAGGAGCACCAGGACAGAAAATTCCATGTTCCTGCACAGATGTATGGGACAAGGTGCCAGAGGGAGACACCTGAGTTTTATAGGGCCGCTGTGGACAACTGCTCACTGTTGTATCAAGCGTGCATAAAAGATGTTGCCATGTATCCCATGTTAAGAAAATATAACTGTAAAACTTGGAACGTCTCCCTGAAAATTTAATCATCTTGTCTGTCCTGCGTAATGTGTGAACGCCCACAATGTTGATTTTCAGTCGATGTGTTCTCTCAGATCTCACATCCTTTAGCCTTGTTAGCCAAGTACTGGGCTGGCATCTTCAAAATTGGTTGACGAACAGGTTTCCTGGTTTACCAGCTCTAATTCATAATAACTGAAGGACGTTGCCACAGAGCTAGTTTATCTAAATAAATTGTTCTCATAGTCAAATTCCTATGGAAGGGAGTCAAATTCCTGTTGCGTTACCAAACTCAGCATCGCCTTCTCTCTCTTATGGAAGGAGTTTACAGAAAGCTGTGGGCTAGATGCGTATAGAAATTGGAACAGACCTTCCACATCGGACTTCGGAGGTGTGCCTGGGGCAGCGTAGGCAGTCTTGCGGGGCTGTAATGCTGTTGGAAGGCAGCAAGCTGTTTCAGAATGCCCTTTTCAAACCGTTGCCTTCCAAACTGCTTACGGCTGCTACGTGAGTGTTCTCATTAGAGAGTAACTTGACTGTATTTGGTACCAAATTTAAGTCCTGATTTATGATGTCGATGCTGTAAGCTGATTGCTTGTAAAAGACTAAACACATTTGGTCTGCAGGCTCTACTTTGTTACTGTACCAATTTTAGGAGCTATTGAAAAACATCAGGTCAATTTGCAATAATTTAGAAGTTTACTTCTTATCAGAGTAGGGATGGGGATTGTGGGTATTTGGAGTTTAAAGTATACGTCAGCATTTATTTAAATACTTGCTGTAGTTTTCTTCTGCAAGTTTAAAACAAGGTTTGGAAAAGGTTTAGGTTTGCTTTGTTTAAAACAAGGGTTATGTTGCCCTTTGAGTTCCTTTGCTTATTAGATGTTTCTATTTTAATGTAGTACTGTATTTCTTACAAGGGTGTCATTGGGATGCAAAGCAGACCAGAGACAATCTGCTTTTCAATTAATAGAAAAAAATGGGTTTTCCAACATTATTTATTTTCAGCAAACTATAAATTAAGGCCTTAAGATAATAGAAGCAACAAATGCTGGACTTTTTTTCATTACTTTGTTCCCTATGGCTCTTTCAATGAACTGAATTTAAATTGAAATTATAAGAATGAAGTTTTCATTCAATCTACAGTTGTACTTTGCAATCATATTTTAGTGATCATCTTAACAGATCAAGAGCTGAATAAATTTTTATTTTCAATAAGTTTTCCTGTGCTATTTTTCACATGCATACACCATGCTCTATTGCAGCTTTATAATGTCTTCTCTTCCTGTCTCTTCATTCGGAATATCACGAAGTATATTTCTCATTAGCATTCTGTAGATTAAATTTTCCTAAAAATAACTTTTACATATCTATAGTGGTTTTTTTATTTTTTTTTATCCTTATGAATTACACTTGTAGTTTGTTTAAATATCTTGATAATTCATTTAAGTATGTGGTTTCTTAAAAATGTAGTTCCCTTTTAAAAAGATTTCTCCATCACATGAACTGGTGGGCCTCCTAGTACTGGGTAATACAAAGGAAAAATATTTAATGCAAAGGCAAAGGAAATATGAATTGTACAAGTTTTTTCGCAGAGTTGTCAGATATTTAAAGTTCTACATTCAGTCTTGGAAAGTTTAATTGTTCATTTATGAGGTTAAAGATATCCAGTTGTTATCCATATGTTTGTTTCTTAATAGCAGTCAAGCAAAATTTCTTTTTAAAATGCAAATCAGGCTAATGGAAGCCTGCAACATACTGCTGAATCATTTTCTCTAAATATTAAGAAGGAATCCTGTATGTCCTTAACTTTTCCACTCAAAAGTGTTATGCTCTATGGCTCTGAAACTGGAAATGACAAGGAGTGGGCACAAAATAATGAGGAAAATATACATTTTAAATTGTTTGATATGTTAATAGATATGCTGCCATGGGGATATACTGCTTTTCTCTGAAGATAGAAATTATTAATAGGATATTATCTCTCTTTTCTGAATTTGCAAACAGAAAATGCAGCACTATGTTACTGATGTTCCTCCTCCGTACTTCTATCAGAGTTAGCTTTGCGTTTGATTTCATAATACTCATTTAAATGTTTTTGGAATGGCTATGAAGCTGCAGTTTACAGTACACAAATAGCAAAAGGTGTTTGTATCTTAATAAGAACAATACCCACATTCTCGAGAGATTTTTTTCTTTCTTCTGGCAGAGGACTAATACTTAGCTGTGTTTTCTTTTTTGATTTTGATGGGTTTTTCCTTCCCCGTGAGTGAGGAAGTTTTCATATCTAGATTGAATAGAGCTGTCGTTCTAGCCTTGCCGAAAGAACAAGAACTGACAAAATAGATCACGTTCAGTCTTTTGCATTTCCAAAGGTGCTGTTTAATACAACCGAATGAGGGATGAAAATATGTCAGGACTGTCCCTTAAAGTTTACTGGAAAGTCTTCTTGTAGCCTGGAACTCCATTCTTTACTTAACTAGTTACTCTGACTATTTCAGGTCCCTGTATTTCGTTGACTGTCCTCACTGAAATCTAGTTGCTATGGAGTAGATTTCAGTAAAAAGGTGGCTTTGTTGCATAAATTAGTAATTTTGCTAGTCTTTGCCTTAATTATTTAGTAAATGAGCTTTCCTCACTTTTAAGAAATCATCAACTGGCAGTGAGATACTGTTTCTTCATAGACCTTTTTTCTACAGGATCTTTGGTATTGAGTTAGGTGCCGGCAAACTCAAGAGTATCTGGGCTGGCTCTGAAAACCTGCTTGTCCTACCATATTCTTTAATACATAATCTGCAATGGTTGTGTGCACGTTTCATACGTTTAAATTATAGCTGTCAGGCTGTTAATTTTATTTTTCAATTGGTAGATACCATCAGTTTCCATAGATGCAGTGTTACAAACAGATGAATGTGAATGTTTTCAGCTGTGAACATTCTGCTATAGATTCCCTCCATGTCTGTCTTTATGTCTTATCTTTATTTCTCGGTTAGCACTACGTGTATGCTTCTTATCCACTACTTGTTAAATACGCACAACTTTTTTCTTCTGCTGAGTAAGACTCTTTCAGCTTGCTTTAATTCCTGATTAGCTTTTCTCTAGCTAATAGTATCATTAATGCCTAAAATAGCGCTGTATCTCTGAAGGCTGAAATCATCACGAAGTGAGCAAGTGAAACTCAAGCTCCATGCGTTTGTATAGCTTGTAATGGAAATGTGCTAAGATTTCGTCCAACTGGGCATATTTTGTCTGAGTAGCATGCAGTTTGGACAAGGAAGCAATGTAGGCTGCATGGAAATCAGTGTTATGCCCAAGAAATTGCTTTTTATTGTGTCGTAGGCTGCATTTAGTGCCCTGTAACTCCCTCAGCAGGGCACATTTGAGCTTCAGTTGCAAAATATTCAGGAAATGCTTTAGCCTCATCCCATTTTTCCTTGTTAGGAAATCCCAGGGCTTCAGCCGTACCTCCCTGGAGTACTACTCCTACCACCCTATACTGAACAGAAAAACCCACCTAACATTGCTGGGGGGAAGCGCTGGTTAAGCAGCAGCAATGTATGTTTTGGTCCCACTGGTGCAGCAGGAGGGGTTACATAGTACTGCTTGCTTCCTGTTTTGATTGAGACTTCCCTCCTGACTTCATGCCCCATCTTGTCCATCTCCCTGAAAAGCTGAGAAGAGGGGAGGTCAGGTGTCACTCAACCAGCCTACAAATCAAGCAGTCTGGGCTCCTGAGAATTAATATTTCTGGGGAAAATGACAATAAGGATGTCTGTCCAAATAAAAATTGCTTTGTATTTCAGTGTTGCTTACAAGCTCACAAGTTTGACAATCTTTGTATTTATTTCTTTTGGATATACATAGTTCAATTCAGTATTTATCAAAGGTCTTTCTTGCTATATGCTACATCTCTATACTCTCAGAAGTAAAGGGACCATTGTTAAATTACTGCTTTCTGCTAAAAGATAAAAGATCATTTTATTAATTGTTCATGGTTGCAAGTGGATGCATCCTCTTCTTAATGAAACCCCACCTAGCAATGAAAAGGACGGTTATTTAAGAGATAGCCCCTTCGCATGTATTTTTCTGCTTGAAATTGGATCAACTGATCAAGGAAATATTTTGAAGGTGTTTCTACAGCTCATTATGAATTCTGTGCAATGCAAAGTCTCAACTTTATTTTTGTCTCAGAAGTTCATGTCTGATATAAAATTCCCTTTTGGCGAGGAAAAGAGATTTTAGGATTCCACAAATCCAAATTCTTTTGCTTATGGCTATGTCCCAGTTGAAACGTTAGATTTTCCTTGGAGATCTTTTACAACCAGGAACACGATTCTTCCAGCAGGGTATGGTGCACACCAGCTTCCTGTTTAAACTGGTTAATTCTCCGGAGATGCTAAGAAATATGCTGTTCAGCCTGGCAGTACTAATCCAAAGAGACATAAGAGGGAAGAACGAGACCCCTATGTTTGGAAGCGTGAAAGTGTAGAAGCTGGTGCAGTGAGATTTGGTTAATCAGTTAAGGTTTTATTTTTATAAAAAAGCAGAAACTTGAATATTTCAAAGTCGTATAACAACATATAATGTATGTTGATAATCTCTTCGTTCACACGATAGATTTCTTCTTTCTTTTGGGATGCGAGAGGAAAGTAAATCAACTCATTATTTTCAAACAGTCTTATACTTTGTTTTCATTCCTTGTCCGGAAGAGTGGGAGAAACAAAATTAACAGTACTTTGTTCTTTGCACCTACAGCTGACAGTAAATAACAGCAACTAAAAATTCAGTTGTGTGAACTAACTACTGTTCATTCATTTAAAAGCAAGTGCTGTACTTTTTGTCTAGACCTGAAAAAAGGTTGAGTCCTTTAGCCCCGGTTTTTATCTCATGTTAAATAGTGTTCTGTGTTAATAAGCAATGAGATGCCTTGATTCATGGACGTTATCTCTGTCTACCCTTCCAGGGGTCACAAGCGCAAACTGGATGAAGATGATGCTGCCAGTGAATCCAGTAAAGAATCTAGCAATGAGGATGAGGAAGGAAGCAGTTCTGAAGCGGATGAAATGGCAGCAGCGCTTGAAGCTGAATTGAACGACTTCATGTGACATTCACGCAGAAGACGGAATTTGTAATTATATTTTACTTCTCGTAAACAGATCGGACTTCAGATGAGTCCCTTATGTCAGTACTCAATGTTTTTCCAAAATGTGTGTGTATATTTTGCAAAGCAACACAAGAGGTGACACATTATTTTACAAAATTGGAAATAAATGTTTTTAAGGTGTTTTACTAAAGGAAAATATACTTTTTTAAACAAAAAAAGTATTAAATGGGACTTGGTGTGCTATGCCAAAGACATGTTAGGAGCTCTGCAGAACCTTCATATACAGGACAGTGATACAAAGATTTGTGATTAAACACACAGCAACTTTTTAAAAATATTGCAGTCTGTGGTTTATGGGTAACGGTCTTTAAAAAAAAGGAGGAGATAAAGGAGATGGAATTGTCTGGGTAGTACAGCAGGAACCTGATGAACTGGTCATCCTTTTCCACAATAAATGCTATTAAAGGATTTTTAAAATAAAAAAGAATGATTTATATTTGTATAGAAACAGAGAATGTGGTATGCAAGCTTTGTGAACTCTGCACTTGACCCACCTGTCATTTGCTTCTAAGAGAATACATAATGATCAAAACTCATGTTTTTAAGTTACTTTGTGGAATAGCTGGGTTCTTTAGGGACATCATTTAGATTTTTAACTTTTCTTCTCTGTAACCGGAAATTTAGCACAGCATACTGTGTGATCCTGTACTGCCATAAGAAGCATATTCACCCATTCGTGTTGTCTTGGAAAGAACGAGTGCTACTTCAGTCTAGATAGGATTTAATTTCTTTGACAAGAGATCTGATGTAAAGTTTTTGTATATTCTATTTCATATTTGACCACAAAACAGATTTTCTTTCATTTAATAAAAATTCATTTTGTACACTTTGTTTCCCTTTCCTGTTCATTTGCTTCCATCAAATACAAGGCACTTTTCCGTATTATCTTCCCTTTATTCTGTATGAAAATAATGAAAAACATTGAAAGCAAGTGCAGATTTGTAGATTTGGGCAAGTAACTGAGGCAGAGGAGAGAAACATTGGCTCAGAAGATTCCCTTTTCTTTGGTATGTTAACTCTTACATTCTGACATTTTCTGAGGTCTCTTTGGCCTCTGAAGGTACCGTAAGAGTTATTCCTCTGATATTGAATTTCTGAGGCTAGAACCATGGTTTATTCTCAATTGTTAGCAACGGGAGAGACAAATCCCTTTTAAAACATGTTTGCAAAAGAAGACTCATTAATTCAGATGTCATGGTTAAAAGGAAGTACTTTCTGGTGCAGAAATACTTAATCTTGCCACTTCGCAGTAAAACAGAATATTTCAGTAGAATCTCAGCTCATTTACAAATAACAGCGTAGTTTTCAAAGCTTCATAATGGCAATAAAAGGAAGACTGAGAAATAGGAGAATCTTTTCAGATTAATACTGCTTTTCCGCTTCAGAATGCAAGGTCAGCATCCACAAGACAAAAATAGTGTTTTCTGTGGGAAACTGTTAAACTTCCTGGACTTTTACGCAGGTACCACGTAGCTGAGGTCTACAGTGACCTGCCTGCTGTAGCTCTCCATGAAAGCAAGCGGGATGTCTCCAAGTGAGTTGCATTGTGTAACAGAAGAAAAAGACTAATGCTTCTAAAACGGGAAGTCAAAATACTTTTTTTTCAGCAACTGAAATGCAGCCTCCCCAGCTATCAGAGGATGACTCCTGGCAATTAAATATTTAAATGTCAGGGGTTGGGGGGTATGTTTTGTGTTTTCTTAAAGTAAACCCAGTTGAAATAATTTGAAATAATACCAACTTTTTGGGTCACCGTGATGCTGCAAATGACTTGACAGCACGAATTTCTGCAGAGACTCATTCTGGCTGAAGATCTTTGCCAGTCGCGGCAGCTCTGTGGCAGCATTCAAGCCCTGAACGTAAACACAGCCAGCGAGCAAAACTGGGTAGGTTGCTGTTAGCTTAGCGATGTTCCGCCTTGGTTCAAGCTGCTTGTTGGATGCCGCGTCCCCGGCACGGCAGCTGTCTCGTAGTGCTCGTGGAGCGATTCCATACGTGTAAAGTTTGAGAAGCTTTTTGGTGTGAAAGGCTGTATCCTCTTCCCAGTTTTATTTTATGGCTGACGCTTTCGGTGTTGTGTGTGTCTGGGCAGGAGTCCTAAAAGCAATCAGCACTCCGCTAGACCCAATATCATCTGGAACCCCTGTGTAAACACCGAGCAAGGGCTCTCCACCAGACTGCGAGCTGTGTCTATCGAGGGGTCTGGTGCCAGTGAAGACTCCTCTGCCTCTCTGGGTGCTGCAAAAACCTGCGATCGGGACTGCACACAGAGGCCCCAGGAGCGGGCAACGGGCTGCCAGAATTCAAGCCAAGCAGTCCTCTGATAACCGTTACAACACAGACAGTTCTTATTTTGACATCAATTACTCGGATAGCTCTAACAACACCTGCTCTCCTCTCCTTGGGGTGGGGGGGACCTCGTATGGGGGGGGGTTGAGAGGCACCAACCCATTGCTCGCTGCCAGAGCAACCCAGAAGGCACTGAGCCTGCGTTCTGTCTAGAATTAGACTCCTGCTCATTCAGGTAGCTGTACCTAGTAAACTGGTCACCAGCCTCTCTGCACGGGCAGGAGAAATGGAAACTGAAAATTTAATAGATGGTAAGTTAAATACCCTGGCTAACCTGCCAGCAAGAAGTCTTTTGATGTATGAAGTTGTCACTCACTCCCACTAACTTCTGCTTTTTTCAAGATGCAGGAGCACCCTAGGAAAGGCAACAAAGGTGCTTTGTGAAACGGCTTTTAACTCTTTAAAGTGACCCACATCTCTTGACTAGTTGTTTTATCCTATCTTCTTGCCCTACTTCTGCACATTAGGCAGCTAGCAAGGACCTGCTGCCAGGAAGGGCTCTCAGAGCAGAAGCAAAGAGCAGACTCCCACTGAGGCTGTTGAACTTATTGGGCAGCGCTGGTTTCTGAAGGCCTACTAGGCGTGGAAGTGAGCACAGAAGGGGCATACAGCGCACCTTCTTCATTAAGCTTTCTGAGCCTGTACTATCACTGCTGTCCAGGAAAGACAACTCCTAAGGTCTGATGGTTGTTTAAGAACAGGTAAGAGCAGTCATTTCAAATTCAAGACCAGCGGTTTTGCTTTTTCTCTCTCGATTTGCCCTCAGCAGTTCTGAAGAGAATGGGAAGACACAGACAGCTCTGTGTAGGGGATGTAGCAGGCCCCATGATAGAAGCAAAAAGCATCGGGTAGTGGCCAAGCTTTTCTCTGTGCATGTGCTGGGGAGGGGGGAAGATGAGGGAACGGTGTCGTTTAGTGCCGAAATGTGAAAAACTCCAAGCATGCAAATACTTGTCAGTGTCGGGGTTTGTGCATATGTGGAGTGGGCCCTCGTGTCTCCTCAGTGTTAGATAGTAACATCCTCTGCGGAGGGTGGAAAGTCTCAAGTTTCCTTCTCGGCACTACTGCTTGCAGAATAGGTGACTGTCTTACAAGCGTGAAAATCCACACACACAAACCTGGAACGGTACCTAAAGATTTCTCAGCTCTGCCTAATTTTACTACAGTGAACATTGCAGTAGATGACAAGTCGAAGAACGAATATATAGTGGTCCTGTTAAGGAAGTGGATCTCTTCATGTAGCTGAAAATTCAGCATGAGAAGTCTCCCATAAATTATTAAATCAGGCTTAGCCAAAAGGAAAACATTCATGAATCATTTTTAATTAAAAAACAAAAGCGCACATAGTTCTTAAAAACAGATTTTTGTTTAAGTAGAAATGTTCCCTGGTAGCTAAGCTTCAAGCCAAATTGATACCACAAAAAAAATAGGTGTGTTTATGTGATACAAAAGTTAAAATAGGAAGAAGGCTGTGCGTTATTTCTTTTGCTTCTCGCCTCAGCAGAGCCTCCAAATCCTCTTTCTTTTCCTTGTCCAGTTCAAGTTTATGCACACCGTGTGGGCCACTCCACACCTTGTCTTGGCTTGTCTCCTTTGTTTGTGTTCTTCAGTGAACTCTAGCCATCACGTGCCCAGTTCCGTCACTGAAGTAACATCTTCCCATCACTGTCTTCAGTTAGTAGGTCCCAGTTCTCACTACCTGCACTCAAGCTTTTTATACATTTGGGTTTTGTATCTAATAGCACCTTCTGTTGTCTTTTCAGAGGTGTTTGGAGCCCAGCGCCTGGTACCCTCCTCTCCCCTCCCTCTCTGAGGAATGGAAGGCAGCAGTATCTGATAGCCCAGGCAGCATCACCTACAGCAGGCTGGTTTGCTGCAGCTGCATACCCTAGGCTCTTCTGTTGACCTGGCTGTTTTTTTCCTACACTTTCTTTCACATGAGACCTTCCTTCCTACTCACACATCATTAATAGTTGTTATATTATCATACTGTTGTGATTATATCAGCCTTTCCCCTCCCCACCTAAAGCACACCAAAAGAACATGCAGCTTAGGCAGCGCCTCTTCTTGCAATCACATCACCTATCTGATGTCCCCATAAAAATTCTAAACCCAGCACTAGAGGTAGGGTTTCCTCCCCTGGCACAGCTCCATCAACACGCTCCTCCTCATCCTGGCATGCTGCTGCTCTCCCAGCTGCTGGCCCAGCAAAAGCCTTGTGTTCCCCAACCAGGAACCCAGCAGATACAGAGGCAGCTCTTGGGCATGGCCACATAGGTAAGGTATACAATCGCAGAATGGTTTGGGTTGGAAGGGACCTTTAAAGGTCACCTAGTCCAACCCCCCTGCAATGAGCAGGGACATCCACAAC
>JANXJC010000029.1:25110465-25139570 GCA_027564655.1 Leptodon cayanensis
GCTGAAAAGTCCTTGATTTTAGACTAAACAGTACTTAGCAACAACTGAAAACATCAGTGTTATCAACATTCTTCGCACACTGAACTCAAAACATAGCACCATACCAGCTACTAGGAAGACAATTAACTCTATCCCAGCTGAAACCAGGACACCTCTGTTTCTGGTAAAGCCAATTATCCCTTCTGCACATCTTGTTCTTCGTCACTTTCTCATTTTGCTGGAGGAACAGAGATGACCTGTGGTCTGATCCCCGGGGATGATGGGGTTGCTCATATACCCCAACCCCAGAACACCAAGATCATTTACTTGGCAAGATGGGGGCTGATTCTGACACAGATTCTGTAAGAGTGTGCGCTGAGCAGAGGACAGGTTTGATGTGTTTGCATTACTCTACATTCCTGCCATGCACTGGCAGTTTTTAACCTCCCTGGAGTTCTCTACAGGTCTCATGCCCACAGAGCCTGTGCTGCCACATTAATGAAGCCAAGCCACAGCATGAGACAGAGCTCTCTTGGCAGAGGATGTTTCCCCTGTGATGAACTCTTTGTTCTTCCCACCCTCCGTCCTAATTCTGCTTCCTGACAAGACAAGGAGCCACATCTGGTAGATTCAAGCATGTATGGCACGTCTAAATACCTCCGTCCCAAGAAGGAGCTAGACTGATTTAGCCATTGGGTAGGTTAAGAGGCATTTTAGACGTCAAGCAGATGCCAACCTGTAACACTAGAGGTAAGAAAAGTGCATTTTGCTGCCGTACCTGTGGGATAGGCAGCTGTGTCCACAGCTTGCTACGTGCTGCCCTCTTCCACTGAGCTGTGAGTCAGTGTGTCTTGCCAGGAGACTGGGAAGGGGAACGGAGCCAGGCCTTCCTCCTGACTCACCACTGCTCTCTTCCTGAGCCAAACTCTCCCCAGAGTTGGCGGACAGTAACCATATTGCAAAGCCATGTCTGTTTAATAGGTGATGACAGAAGGTCCGTCCTTGTCTAAGTCTGCTGTGGGAACGTGAGCGATGCAGATGTTTCTTCTCTGGCCCTTCCGCATCTGCCACAAGAATTCTTGAAAAAGCAATTGTGGTGACGGGTCTCTGCTCACAGGATCCATAACGGTGAAACCCCGGCCAAGGACCCTCAGAAGGGCTGTGTCCTGCTCCCTTCCCCTTCTCTACAGGAGACCAACATCTCTAAGTCCCCAAGAATGTTTGCCTGCCTTGTCTGTCAGACTGCGGATGTTGTCACTCTTTCACAACAGGCAAGCTGTTCTCGCTAAAGCATAACCTACCATTGCTATTGATCAACTGTCAGCGGCAAAGCCCGTAGGCAACAGCCTCCTCCTCATCATGCTGCCTTCAGACCAAGCGCCAGTGCTTTTTGGCAGGGAGTACAGCAAGAAGTTGGAAAAGCTTTTTATCTTTTCAGATCTACCGCTATGGATATGTATGACCCTTTCAGGACATAAGTATTAAATGTGTCACTTAGTGCCAATATAAATGGTCCTTGGGAAGTCCTCTGTTTTAATTAAGTGGATGCGTTTGGTCCTTGGAGAGCTCAGCATGTACTTGGGTGAATAAATGTTTTAATAATTCAACTTTGTCTCTCCTAATCTTATAGCTGCAACCCACAGAAAAGCTTTCTTTTCCTTGACACTGAATCCCAAATGAAGAATGCTCCATTTTATTTCTCTGGTTTTTCACTTTCTGTCCTTGGATCCAACTTCTCAGCCAGCCTCTGAGACGAGAGGGGAGCCCCATCGCGGGACCTACGTGCGAGGCAGCCCTGTGCCAACTCCACGGGACGCGGCCATCAGCAGGCATCCTCCTTGGCTCTCCCTCCTGGGGCTGCCCGAGGAGGAGGTGCCACCTCTGAGCACATTCAGAGTGACAGCTGCATGTCTTCCAGCATCCATCCGCTTCACTGACCATCACCTTTCCCTCGCCGGTGGAAATGGTGTTTCGGCTTGCTTGCGTGAAACACTCACATCTCCCCGCAGCAGCTGGCTCCTCCTGTCAGTAATTCAAGCCGCTTTTCGGCACTTTGTTTTTACATGGTGCTTTATATCTCTCTTCCTTTTTAAAATTCAGAAGGCAGCTAAGGAGGTGAAAGCAGGCCCCAGGTGGGCTGTGGGATGGAAAAGAAAGGAAACTCAACAGTCTAAAAGTTGTGCGTTGCCAGAATTCATCTCTCAGGACGGAGGCTATGCTTGGCATGTATTTAATCTGAACGTACCCATCAGGCAAGGAAAGGTATGTCAGACATTTTTTCGAGCTCATGGTACAATCTACAACTATTCCTGATGGCCCTCAGAGGTGCGTTGGATTTAGCGCTGCTATTTTGTGATGCTGGTGTTATTCTGTAAGGTTGTATGGTTGCAATCTGAAACAGCCTGTCTGCACAAACTGGGTTTTTCTGAGGAAATACGGAACACGCGCCCCACTCCTCCACGCCGTGCTCACCCACATTTATAAGACACCACAACGCAGACATCTGCGTGTTACAAACCTGGGATGCTTTTAAGGACAGGAGGAGGAGGAAAAATCTGGGGAAGCAAACAAAGGCTGGACAGTTTCCTTACATGAGAGGGTCATTGGTCTACAAGGGGAAGGAGGATGGCAAAACAGCAGTTCATTGGATTAGAGGTTGTCCTCTACAGCGTGTGTCTGGGGCTGCTTGCAGCTCGGTGAGACCATATCAGCCCAGCACAGGCCATAGAGCAGAGGCCTCTCATTAGCTTTGTTACAGGAGGGTGGCTCTGCTCATCTGTGTGCCCTCCGCCTGCCAAGGGGTGCGAACTGCTGCGTGGCAGGGGTTAACTTCAGCTGGGGCCTCAGGTAATTCTTATTTTAATTGCCTGCATTTGACACCTGTGAGGCTAAGGCACTAACAGCTGCAGTGGAAGTGCTGAGGAGCAAGTCCATGAGTAATTCCTGTTTTATCCCCAGCTTCTATCATTTACCTCATTATGGTACAGCCTGCAGCTGCTCTTTGCTTACTCAGAGTTAATAGATTTCATATGCCTCTGTGCTGCTTCCCTCCCTCAGCTAAACTAACTCTCTGTGTAGACACACTGAATAACTTCCCCCGTGTCTGCTGCCGGTGGGTTAGCATGAAGACAACCCAAGAGCTCTGCAACTGGGATGCAGCAGCTGTGTGCTGAAAATTTAAGATGTCCAAAGAGAAACCCCTGGCCGCAGCGCTTCGCTGTGATGCAGCACGTGCCATGACACGAGTGGCGACGCAGAAGCAACTGCTGCTTTCAGAGAGCAAACACCAAAAACACTGCCCGTGCAGGAGAGGACTGGATTGCAACTAAGCTGCAGCTCGGTTACCTCGGGCTGCAGCTGCCCTGGAGCAACCCCAGAGCAGGGATGTGCAAATGCCCCTGTGCTCTGGTCTCTGTTGGGCTTCGGGTGAAGCAGGCCCTCGCTGTCAGCATGAGCTGCACGCTTCATCACCCTGAACCCCCATCTGGAATCCAGGTCTTGGTATGATGGCCACAATATGTTGCCTTTTTTTTTTTTTTTTTAAAGATTCCCCCCCATCGCTCATTGCCTTCGTGCATGCCCTTAGTGCTGCAAAGGGCTCCAGGGACACCACGGGGCTCCCAAAAGGGCAGCTCCTGCCTGGTGGAAACTGCTATGGCTCCCATGATGTGAACCCTGAAGCCCTCCAAGGAGTTCTCGCTGGCTGACGAGGTACTCTCTGGCATCTCTGGAAGCTGTTATGGACTACTTTCTGGATGAGAAGTAAGAATTCAGAACTAATTCAGGCTGCTCTTCTGGGTTGTTGTGGAAGCATGTGGTATTTGGAAACCAGGAGAGCACAAAGGAGAAAAACACCTTCACTGCTTAGTTTCCTGATGTGACATTGAAGGCTCAGTGCTTGTAGCTCTCATGTTGTGATGTTCACTTGGCTTTTTTGGAAGATATTTAGCTAATCAGTAGAATGTAATACATTTGTTTATGTAAATGGAGCTGTGACACGCTTTTGCTACAAAGCTGGCTGTTACCAACCCTCCTTCCATTTAAAACTGTCGTTTCTGGAGTCTGCTAACTACAATAATTTCAATTTGCACTTTAAGAAAATGTAAATTTTTTTCTGTACTCCTTCATGAAGAAAAGTTTGAAAGTATGTCTTGGCTGCACTGTGAAAAAGGCCAGCACCAAGTATACCTGGTGATTTTTACGCTAAGCTCACGGCTTTGTGAGGTTTACGTGCAATTTTGAATGTGAGGGGCTATGAATAATAATAGTGGTCTTGAGGCAATGAGGTGTAAAGGTGTAAACAATGTGAGATTTCCCCACTGGGTTGAAATGAGACTCCTTCAAGTCTTTTGTGAAATTTCAACACAGCTCAAAGAAACATTTTCTGAGCAGCATGTGGGCTGCAATATTGGGAACAGGTTCTTCCAGTGTTAACGAGCAAGGATCCTGCCTCAGAAATTACATCCAAGCAATTTCAGAGCAGAGTATCTTATAAATACATTCTTTATGTTCTGATATGTGAGATCGGGCACTGGAGGATGCATCTGTTTTCCAGCAGAGAGGATCTGAATGATGTAGTTCGAAGAGAGGAGTTAGAGCTCAAAAACAATGTCTCGCTATGAAGTATCCTGCAAAACAAGAAAGCTAGACCAAGATTCAGAGATATTTGGGGCGAGAGGCATGTAAACCACCCCAGAGACCAATGACTTCAATGTAGCGGCATGAATAGGAGTCCCTCACAAAACTCATGAGCATCCTTCATGTTTCAGGCAGTTGTTGCCCCCGTAAAGACTACCTGAGATGCAGGTCCTGAGTGAAATTTGTCTAGGGCAATTAGCCGAATTTCCACTTGCTATTTGCTATCCATTACTCAGGCATTTTGGGCCAAATGTTTTTAAATATTTTTAATGTTCTGTCTTTAAATTGTTAATATGCAATTCTTCATCGGTGCTTTCAAGAGGTCCAAGTTCAGCTGGCTGGCTGTGTGCACACAAACCGACTAATTAAAGTAATGGTATATTCTTGTTCATACCTGCTGCTCCTCGGCCTTTTCAGGCCCCAAACTGGAAGTCCAGTGTGGCCAATTGTGTTAAAAATTGTGCAAGGTCCTGCACCTGAGTCAGGGCAATCCCCGGTATCAACACAGGCTGGGGGATTAACGGATTGAGAGCAGCCCAGCAGAGAAGGACTTGGGGGTACTGGTGGATGAAAAGCTGGGCATGAGCTGGCAACGTGTGCTCGCAGCCCAGAAAGCCAACCGTATCCCGGGCTGTATCAGAAGCAGCGTGGGCAGCAGGTCGAGGGAGGAGATTCTGCCCCTCTCTCCGATCGGGTGAGACCCCACCTGCAGTACTGCGTCCACATCTGGGGTCCTCAGTGCAGGAGAGACATGGACCTGTTGGAGCGGGTCCAGAGGAGGGACACAAAAATGATCAGAGGGATGGAACACCTCTGCTACGAGGACAGGCTAAGAGAGTTGGGGTTGTTCAGCCTGGAGAGGAGAAGCCTCCGGGGAGACCTTAGAGCAGCTTTTCAATGCTTATAAGAAAGATGGGGGCCAACTTTTTCGCAGGGCCTGTAGCAATAGGACAAGGGGTAATGGTTTAAAACTAAAAGAGGGTAGAATCAGACTAGATACAAGTAAGACATTTTTTATGCTGAGAGTGGTGAAACACTGGCACAGGTTGCCCAGAGAGGTGGTAGGTGCACCATCGCTGGAAATATTCCAGGTCAGGTTGGACGGGGCTCTGAGCAACCTGATTGAGTTGTAGATGTCCCTGCCCATGGCAGGGGGGTTGGACTAGATGAACTTTAAAGGTCCCTTCCAACCCAAACTATTCTATGAGTCTGTGATTCTATGAAAAACATCAACCCTGAAGCTGAGCTGCTGCACCAAGTTGATTTGAAGCCTAAATTTTGAAAATATAAAAATAGGCTTTTAGCAGCCTGCCTGACAGAGGCAGAGACATTGTGTGGGCAAGCTGTTCCAGAAGACGGCCGTGCAATGGTTATTAAGAGCTGTACTTCCATAATAACAGTGCTGGGAGGTTTTCTTAGTAAAGAATGATAAGCAAGTTTCAGCTTCTTCCTCACTGAGACCTGGAGGCAGCACTGTGTTTGGTTAGCTCTGGTGCATTAGTCTTTAATAGCTAAGCAATATACTTCACTTGAAGGATGAATAATAGAGTGTTTTCTCTCACCGCCCCCTCCCCCCCGCAACGTTATTTTCAGAATAGCATCCTCCATTGTTGGTTATTGTCATTATCAACTAATTTCCCCAACCACTGCTTTAACAATCGTTTCCTAGCTTCTAGGCATTAAGCAAAGATTGCTGCAGCATAATTGGATTAATTTAGAGACTGACTTTCAACAGCATAATTGATTTGAATTTTATTCTGTTTTCTCTAGCCACTTCTTTCACTAAAAATTACAATGTGGCAAGGTCTGTGAGCCCAGGCGTGGGCTCAAGTCTTCTGTAGGCAAAGCTCTCGTGAGTGGGAGCCCCCCCTTGCTAAGTGGGTACCTTCACCCATTGCTCCATGCACCCCACCTCCAGGGAGGGGTCCCTGCTGGGCTTTGCACCCCTTCCTTCTGCCACCCTTTGCAGGGCTTCGGGTGCCAGAGGAACCATGAACTGACTTGCTTCTCAAACATCACTGCAGGGGCTGGGTTTATTGTTGCTTGTGGAGGAGAAAACAAACCGCAGAGGAAGGGAGAGCCAGGGCCAGGGTGGCCATGGTGTGACTGCAATTGTCTTTTTACGATGGGGACTGCAAGTCCCGGCTCTTGGACCATTAGACAGGGACCTCTTGGGCACAAGGAGCAGCCGCATTAGTGTGAACATTTCAAAGGCTCCTGTTCCCACACCACCTTCACCTCACTGTGCCCGTCCCAGCGCTGCCCTTCACAGCACTGGCTTTGCTGCCTGCTTCTGCGTCAGGCTCATCACTTCTCTCCCCGGGGCAGTGAGGGCTCTGCAAAGCCCCAAGGGGCGGCTGGTGCCAGCATTGCAAATAGTAGCGTTTGTGATGGGAAGAAGGCCAGAGAGTTGAAAAGAAACACGTTATTTTTTTCATGTGGTGATAAATACCGCCTCGCGCTTACATGTCTTGCAAGCTGGTGGGACCAAGGTGACAACTGACCCAAGGCAGCAGCCTGTGGGGCTCTGAGGTACGTCACGCTGCAAGAGGGGTCTTGTTCTCTGGCACAGCGATGTCGTGGCTGTGACACGGGGTGCGGGTGCTGCCTGCCTGGCTGTCCCTGCGTGGAGCCTGCTTCGGGGATGCTCCACGGCAGGCTTGGCTCCAACACCACGGCAGCATTTCCAGGCATTTAGCCATGTTGCTGCGGTACCCAGCGCAGGAGCCATTGCATTTTGCCATGATTTCTTACCGCGTTTTGATTCCCTCTGCATCCCGGACACAGGCGCAGGGCAGGGATTGCCCTGTGGATGCTGCTGCAGGTCCCTGAAGCAGCACGCCTCATCAGGGATCCCCAAAACAAGCTTCCCGGTTCACTCCCAAAGCTTTTTTTTTCCGTGTATGACATCTGCTTTTGATTTTTGTCATGCATCTTCACCGGTTGTTAGAGAACGAAAAGCTTTGCATTTTGAATTATAAAGTCGAATAATTATGGAAACACTAGCTGAGCAGCACGGCTGCAGCCCATCCGCCTGGGCAGCTCTTGAGCTCCCAGCGCCATTTCAGCTCCTCTCAGCTGACTGCAGAGGTTTGCAGAGGTGCTCAGCGCGTGTGCCCTTCCTGCTATGGGACAGGGGTTGTCTGGGACATTTGGGCAGTGGTTACCTCAAAGACAGACCTGCCCAGGACTAGGTAGGTTCCTAGCATGTGCGCCGCTGTGATCGCATCCCATCATTCCGTCTCAAAGCAGGGAAGGGAAGGAAAAGGGATACAGCTGTGTTACCGCTTCCCGCTCTGGTGCCAAGGAACAACAGCACTAGAAGAGGTGTTGGTACTGAGGGCTTCAGGCCTTCGTCCTTCCTATTGTTTTGGCGAAAAGGAGCGATGCTGCCCAACATAAAGCTCTAAAATCCAGTGCCCTGAGAGCCACCAAGTTCTGGGCCTGACAGCAACCTGGCATCCTATTTCCAAACACATCAGAGACAGCAGGGATGGAGACAAGTCACCCCCCCATCGCCCAGCGATGCAGGGCATTCTCTTGAAAAGCCGGCTGCTCCTCAGCTCTCAGCAGCTCCTGCTGCAGGCGTCAGCCTCAGGGTGCACGCGCCCTGCCTGCACTGCTGCCTGCAAATGCCACAAGACAGAAAAATGCCTGCCCTGGTGTTTTTCCATACCAAACTGTGTATGTGTAATCGCAGGTGGAGTTCATGTCCTTTAGCACATAAAGGCCAGGAGCGCTGTAGACATGTTCATAAAAACATAGTTGCTACAAGGCACATAATAGTTTTTGCCCACTCCTTCTCCTGCTCAGTATTCTCTTGTAATAAATTTCTTAACAGTTTGCTGAGTTAGTGGAAAGAATCCAAAATAACGACATCAGCCATTTCCTTAGAGTGCTGTTTTGCCAGAGTGGCCTCCAGCAAACTGATGTCCAGGAAACTTTTCCTCCCAATATCTGAACGACAGTTTCCAGGGGTCACCTTTGCCAGCTTTTGCTAACCTTGCCGCTTGCACTCCTCAAACATCGAGAATGTCAAAGCCCCAAACACTTCAATCTTTTGTGGCTCTTCAGCTCTCAGGCTTTAGTAGGAGACATGCCTCTGCGATCACCTTTAAATCGCTCGCCTTTTGGGTTCTGCTCCCAGCTTTCCAGCCTCTTGCTGGCAGCACAGAACCAAGAAGAGAAAGGGGGACTCGGACTCCAGCAGTGATGCTGCTGAGCTCACACAGCACCCCTACCACAACTCTGCTTCCAAATAGTTCACGTGGCTCAGCCACACTCATGCCACCCATTTGCTGAGGCAGAACTGGCAAGGGGTTGATGTAAATCACTAAGTGAGACGATGCTTCTCTTCCCCTTGCTGAAGAAGCTGACGTTTCCAGCCCAACCTCAGCTGTCGCTTTTTAGCATCTCACTACGCAGCAGCCCTGCTGTGGGAACTGCGCCCCAGGTGGCCCTGCGGGCGTCATCCAGGCCCCATGGATGTCATCATCCAGGCCCCGCATCCAGTCAGGCTGCATCTCATGAGGTGATTTCCTCCTGCGGCATCGCCTCAGCTGGGCTCAGGCACCAAACAGGAGGTCAGGTAGCTTGTGCCCATCACAGTGCTTGGAAAACTTTATCCCTCTCCCGTGTATTCCTCTCCATTCTCCGTCTCAGTTAGTCACGCTCCCCTTTTCGCGTGCATGGTCTTTCCATGCAGATATTAGGATTACGCAGGCTGTAACGCACTGGAAGGTTTCTTTTCCCTCCTCCACAAATATCTAAACTTATCCCCAACTACCTAGCTACTCTGTCTATCAGATCCAAATGTCCCCAACGTTTGGGGGTGTTTTGGTTTGGGATTCTGATTCAGGCTTACATAGAGAAAACACTGAAAGGTCACTGTATTTTACTTCATCCAGCAAATGAAGCTGAAAGCCGTTCAGTGCTACTGTCTGAATGTACTGCCTGAAACCAATATTCACCTGCAAACACAGTGTGACTAATTTGGGTCTGAAAGAGTTTTATGTAAATATTGTTTTACTTTTAATGTTCTCTTTACTTTTCATCACTTCTTTAAATCCCACCAAAGGCAAGCTTTCTCACAAGGTAATGTCTTGGCATTTTCACTCAACGATATTGACTTCCTAATGGCAGCGGGGGAATAAACCAGTAGATTAAACTGTCCAATCAATTGCCCTCCTGCCTGTATTATGTGCATTATTTCCCACCGTACATATTCAACATTACACTCTATGATCATTAACACAGTGGGTGCTGGTAGACAATGAAAGCCAGCAGCATGCTAATAAAAGATTTAATTAATAACATGATATCCTTACCAATAGCTACAGAAAAGTTGTTTTAGGGAAACAGGAACTGTGTGTTGGGGCACATTCTACATGAAATAGGGATGTCTGTGCTAATAAGCAAATACTCCTTTATTGCAGGGCTGGTGCTGAAATGCCAGCCAGGAGAGAAAACTGAGTTTGAGGGAAATATCCCCTTGGATCAGAGAGGTGGACAGAGCAGACATTACCTCCCAGCAACCCGCTTTCTATGCTATACGGCTTAACTGCTCAGCAGGACATTAATGCCAAATTTAACAAGCATTTTTCCCTTCAGCGCTGCCAGGTTGCTGAGCCATAGCATCACTCTTTGCTCCCTAAATTTGCCATTCAAATCTTACCTGCTGCTCTCCTCCGCTTTGTGAAACGGGACACAAAGCTGCACTTCTTCCCAAAGAGAGGGTCAGCCTTGCAGCTGCCCAGTTAGGGCTTCTCATTCCCAGCTGACAGCCTTTCCCACCGATGCTCTTGTACTCGCCACGGCTGAGAAGTCCCATGAGCATCCGCTGGACAGGCTGGCTTTGGCACAGCTGGATTTGCAGAACAAACGGTGCCCTTCTTCCAGCACGGACTTGTTGCATGACCAAGAAACTCTTGAACAGAGGAAGGCGAAGGCTGACTTCTGGTGAGATGGAGGTCAATTCATGCCTGAAAGTGTCTCGCAGAGAGTAAGAAGCGGTTAATCAGCCGTGGGCAGGGCAGGGGCACGGGGGTAGCACCGACCAGGGTCTCCGCACCCAACTGACTTTGAACTGCCTTGTGACGTCCCTCTGGTGAGAACTGGGGGGGTCGAGGGAGGGCAGGGGAACATCAGTCACTTCTAGCCGGGCAGTTGAATCTGCCCACTCCTGGCTGTCTTCTCTTGCACATTTTTTTCTCAGGTTTTGTGTGGGCCAAGTGATGTTTCTTTCATTCTGACTTCTTGCAAGATCACTGCGCAAGCTAACAGGCTGCGCTGTTAGGAAAGGGACTGCTGACATCCAGTCTGAACTCCTCCTTTCTCAGCTTCACCTATTTATTTATGTTTGCTTTGAATTTGTTAGTTAGGTCCCTTTATCTACATTATTTATAGGTTTTATGTATTTCAAGACTGTTCCTTTGTTCCCAGACTGTACTTGTCTGTTAATCTAACTAATCTAATACGTTTTAAAGTCTTTTCATTCTTCCTTGTAATTCAGACTTTGCACCTTGATGAATCTCTTTGCTGCACTGATCTGAATTCTCTCCTGTTTGTCAGATCATCTTCATCTGATAAAGAAATGAACAGGCTATTCCAGGTGTGACTGTGAAAAGATTATATCTGTATATTCCAGCCTCATTATATGTTGCTCTGGCTATTTTACCTTGCTATCCTGCATGGCAAATACAGTCCCCTAAGATTCTTTCCATGTCATTTCTTTGCAGATTTATCTGATTGTGCATGCCTTAGATTGTTCTTTCCCCTTGCGAATTAGAACAGCTTTTCATTTTGATTGGGTTTTATTCCACAAATGGTATCTCATTTTCTCACTTTCTCCCTGTATTTTTCATCTGGGCGAGTTCTTTCCTATTTTTTTCATGTCTTTTTTGTATTAGTAATTTCCCTCAATTTAATATATCTGGGACTTTCATTAATATGTTCTTTATCCTCTACTTTAGATAATTAGTAAAAGCATAAAAGAACAGATGCACGTTATTTAACAAATGTCTCTGCTACTGTCCCTGCTGACCTATAAGTCGCTACTACAACCATTTGTTTATAATGTTTAATTTTATTTTTAAAAGACGTGATCATCTCTTAACCCTAGTAAATGATGCTGAGATGAAGATTCAGTGGACACTCTCATAAAATAGTCTACAAATAACTCCAAATATAACAGTAGGAGGAGGTCATACAAGATGACCATTGCAGTCTCTTTTGTCTGCAGAGTCTGTATTACATGTTGTTTTCCCAGAGCTGTTTGTTTTGTAATTTTGCTGTTATCTACTAACCTTGACAAAAAATGGTGCTCAGAAAGACATGACAATTCTGTGCTTTGCATTATTGACTCTTTTTTTTAAATTAAATTCTGTGGCTCTGAAAGGACATTACCTTTCAAAGGAAAAAATAGATCTTCGTTCTGTGACAAAACTACACCAGACTACTGGAAACTAGAAATTACTTTTTCTGGCTTCAGAAGCCCAGCAAAGCCTTTTCATTATTATTTGTGTTTCCAGTGAAATTAGTCAAAAATCTGGCCAAATGCTGACTGCATATGGAAATAACCCTCATGAAAGGTAAAATCCTGTTTTTTACAGCATAAATCCGTGTCCTGTTTTTTGAAGCATAATTCGGTTCTTCTTGGAAAATTATTAGTTCCCTCTATATTTTTCCCATTTCAAATCTTATGTACAAGAATAAAAAAAAATTTTGCAATGTACTGTGAGCATACTGTCCCAGAACTGCAAAGAAGGGTCATTAAATCCAAGTGCTTCAAGAGGAACAAAATCCCTGTTTCCCCATTCACCTTTGTATTTTCCTAAGCGGTGGGATAAGCAGTTACTCTTACATCGCTCGAATTTCTGTCCTTGTGTTTTTGTGGCACTCCCTGCTTACGATATCCCAGTCTTCACGCTATCAGAAATGCTCTCCAAGGCTTTCAAGACCTGCATGCTTGCACGAAGAGTGGCTTTCCCTCTCTTGGTGTTCATACTGTAACTGGGCCAGAGCAGGAAATCAGACCTCTTCTGACAATCCTGTACGGCTTTTACTGATCTTTAACCTTCTAGAAAGCCTTGGGCTGTGCCAAATTTGTAATGTTTCCATCAGTGATACAGAGAGTTTATTGGCCAAAGCCCAGCTGGGTTTCATTGACTCTTGCTGTTCAGTGGGAGAAGGACACTCTCGGACCCCTAAGACTCCCCCCCCTCCCCAATACTGAAGGACTTCTGCAAAATCTCTAGGTCTTTGCCAATCAATTCTTTATCAATATTTCTTTTAATAATGTTTTTCTCCCTGCTCACTTAGAAACAGCCTAAAATAGCCCCCACACCTCACATTACCATAGTTTGCTTATTTAGAGATCAAACCTGCATTTTGTGTAAGCAGCGTACACATATCACACCTTTCCTTTGTCCGCTTTTCTTTGTGATGGCAGATTTTTCTACGCAGCTATTCAGCACCTCAGCCATTCTCCATTCATCATTAATTTCAGATCCTTTGTAATTTGTAAATGGCATTGCAGAATTGTTCACACAAATGCTGTAAAAAAGATGGTTTAAAGTATGTAAAGGTCTCAACTGAGTAATTGCTGCCTGTACAGATAGTTGGACCAACAGTAGCTTTGTAGGCCCTAAACCAGGATCAAATATTTCCAAAGCGGTCCTGATTTGTTTCCGCAAAACCAAACTCACAGCAAAAACAGTGTGTCAGAAGTGCCTTGAATTAATCTAAGATAAACAATGACACTGAAAAAATGTTACAGTGGCACATGACTGGCAGTATACAACTCAAGTGGTCCACAGGCAGCGAGTGGCTGTCAGTGTACATACATTTGTTTTAGCCTGTAATTACATAAACTAAATGGATCAGTCTGACAAAAAAAACCCCAAACTGTTCTCATTCAATTCATGAATATTTCCTGCTGAAGAGAGATTACTAAGTGATAGTGCATGATTTTGCTAGCGGAACTTGAACTTTTTGCTCATTTCCCCCTGATAATAAGCAAAGCCAATTAATCCCAAATGTTGAGCTGATGAGTAATGGTTCCTTTTAGGAACAATGATGTCATATGCCAGTACATATGCCAGCACTTTCTTAATCTCAATTAATCGTACACAGACCAATAACAGTTTACTGAATTTTGTTGTTCAGTAAGCTCCATATCCAGTAATTTCAGATGGTTTGAAGCAGACCTTACAGAGGAAGGTAAGACTAAACAACAAAAACTGAAGACTACTCCATCAATTAAATCTAATGATTACAGAGCACTAGTGCAAAAATGTAAAAGAAAGCTTCATCTTAGCCTTGAAAATTGGTTTTAAATTATGCCAGTTATATTTTATATAAACACAGAACCCTAAAAATTGTTTCCACATTGCAACTGGAAAAAAATATGTGCTATAAAATCACAAGCACCTATACCTCTAACACATTTTCCTAAGGAGAGTTGCTGAGGTTTATTGACACCTCAGAACACCAGAGAACACCATTGTTCCCACTAGACTGAAAAAACAACTCCCTGTATGTCACTTTGACCAAAGCACCTTAGCATGCAGTACAGATGGGATTGCAAATAGTTTGGTCTGCGCTCTGCTTCTTCGCAGCTTCGCAGCTCCAAGTTCGTGGCAAGGGCTATGGGGATGCACCCGAGGAGGCTGACGCACCCTTGGAGGCACCCAAAGCTGACCACAGCCTCGCCATGCCTCTGCTCTGGCTGCACCAACTCTTGTTTAAGGGCTGCCTGAGCTTCTGGCTGCAAACCTAGTCTTGTCCTGATGTGTCGATGCTTTGCTCGACATGCTTCCACTCCAGCGCTAGTGCTGCACTGACTCCTGGCTGAGCTCTCGCCTGCTCTGGCTGACAGATGAGCCTTGCCCTCAGCTCCCACTTGCCTTCCTGCAAGTCCGCTGTGGCTCCCCAAATCCTCCCTGTCCTGTCCCGTCTCCACTCCCTGCTCTGGTGGCAGGAGCCTCTTCGAAGCCCGAGAGCAGCAGGCATGGAGCAGCCCTGCACACAGAGACCTCCGTCTGTGCTGGCTCCTGCCTGCAGCTCAACAAAGAGCCCGAGCCCACTCAGCCCAGCACACCATACCCCTGGACTGCTGAAACATTGCTCGGGAAACAAAATGACATTGTAAGTTGAAGCACGAGCTGGAAAACAAGCCACACTGCACGCGGGCCTGCCTAAACGTGCACTGAGCTTCACTCCCAGCTCCACACAGCTTAAAGACTGATTTGATGGGAAATCTGTACCCATCTGCCTCCGAGGTGCCATCTCACCCATCTGGAGGCTGCCTTGAGAACACAAGTGCTCTCCTTTGCACACAATTTTTTTATTGCTGACATGCTCTCCTTTTTGAAAGTAATAAAATATTTAAGCTAGAAGAAAAGAAAAGAAATGGAAACGTGTTCACTAAAACTCCAGGGGCTGGCATGCTTCGTCTTGTACGTCAGTGGATGACATTGCTCTGCTCACCTCTATTGCAGTAGCTCTCTGGTAGCACACAGCAGCCTCATCTTTTCTCTTTCAAACGTGAAATCCTCTTTTGGATGCAGGGTGCAACTACTGGCTAATATTCACTTGGATGGCACTTTCCGTTAGAGCTGGCTGCCAGGGTCTACAAACGCCAAGGCAGAAACATACATAGGACCTCGGCTTGTGCTTTAAAATACAGTGCGTGTGCAAGCGCTCTGCTGACCTGGAGGCTGGGAAAGAAGAATAATGTTCGCAGAAAGCAAGACTTTTTAAATGGAGGCAGTAACTTTGCATTGCACTGTGTCCCCCTACACACAGAAATTGCTGGTAGGTCCATCATTGCCCCAAATGCTGTTGTTGTGAACTCTTTAAGACCAGCAGTGAGCAGCTTGAGAAGTTAACAGACAATTTGTTGTATCAGTTGCCCTGGCAGTCCTATAATTATGATGGTGAAAAATGACCCAGGGGATCCAGGAGGGTTTTTGAAACAGGCAGGCAAATTGGCTTTTGGCAGGTTTCTGACTCCTATTGCAGAACACCTTCATCGTCCACAAAAGAGCTCTGCAACTGAGCAGTGACCTAATTATTAAACACTGCTCTCGAAGGCCCTGTCTCCTGTTTGCTGTTTAATGTCATTTTGGTGAATTCGGCTTTAAAGGTATTTTCTTTCCATTTTCTTGAATCACTACTCTGGCTTTGTGCTTATGCCAACAGCCTTTGGGCTTTGTCTATACTGAGTCTGGAAATCTTTTTTTCCCCTCTCCCCAAGCCAACCATGTTCAAACACAGCATTTGTGGAGAGGTGCTGCTGTGTTTGCCCAGGTCTCTTCAGACACAATTTAAGAGCTGGGAGTTAAAAGCATAATACATTTTTCTCCCACTTTTACTTTTTTTTAAGCAGAACTATCTAATTTCCTCTGAGAAACTGAGCCAGAGCTCATTTTACTTTGTGCATACTTGGTCATAGCAGAGTTAGTTACAATTTAATTGCAGATGTTTTATAATTTTTTTTTCCAGTTCACCACTGTCTAAGGGTCTGTGGTGGCTCTTCTTCAGCCTTCACCTGGGTCACCTAATGTCCTCTCCACCCATGGATCAGTAATGTGAGTGATGTGATGCATAATGAAACTGCAAGTGGTTTAGGTTCCACTGGAAGATGGTGCCTTCCATTTCAGAAATAAAATATTTTCCTTATTTTTCACTAGCAGTCTGACATTTTCTGTAATATCCAGCTCTTTGGACATTTGTTCTTTCTTTTGATTAACTCTTTCAGATCATACATTTTTCTGTCTGTAACTGTAGTTTCCTGCTCAACTAATATCTTGGTATTCAGTCTTCTGCAGATGAATGCTATTTTATGGTCATTTGCAATTTTCAGAGATGAAATAACCCATTCTCCCATACTCCACTGAAAGCTTGGCACTTACTTACCTCCCTTCTTTCATTCTGCACCTCTGAATGTGCCAACACTATTTTCCCTCAGGATGAAGCTCTCCTCTTCTCTTGCACTCTCCCAGCCACTGTTGCTCCTACCTCTCTCCAGCCTCCTGATACATTGTGCTGAGGGGTCAAGCCCAGTGGCTGCTTAAGGGCATTTCTTTTGGTGATTTTTATTATTTTTGTACCTGCCTTTAGCCTCTGGACATAGACCGCTGACTCTTTCCACATCCAGCCATTTGAGACAATGTGTTGGTGGCTTGCTACTGTCTTATGGACAATCCAATGGATTGAATATAGCTTAGGCTACACTGGAGCTTGACTCAGTGCCTGTTAGAGCACAGGCATCTTGTGTCACCACAAGCAAGTCACTTATGATGAAGAAAATAAAACACCTATGTGTCTAGGTGTCTAAATCCCGGCATGAAATCCATCAGCTTTAATCCTTAACTCAGCCCTTACTGAAACTCTTCCCTCAAGGAGCAGGTCTGACGATAACTTCCACGGTCTGTGGTGAAAAGTTAAGCTGCAAGTGTTGTTCTAACACTTTCCCCGAGACTAGTTTGATCCAGGTTCTTGAATATGTTCAGCCTGGAATAGAATTGGTTGAACTTGCATATTAAACACTTTGTAACACAAAGTGGAGCAGTTTGGAATGCCATCTGTACAGCCTGAGAAGTGATGGGAGAAGTATCTTCGTGCAGTCCCTGTTTCTGTAAACTTCTTAATAAATAACAATAAACTTGCCTGACTCAACGTGAATTTCCCAGGGTGACCTCATTACGCGCATGCTTCCACTGTCCCTTTTAAGGTGGCTACATGCCACCTATGTGAGCAGATTTTTGCAGATAAAAATAATTTTCTTGTATGCTGTAATAAACTGCATGGGTTTGTATCATGAATAGTGCAGTGCCACGGAGGGTGCCTTAAGTATAAGCTTTTCACACAGGTATCTTTTGTTTGATAATGGTTGAGAGGATGTTATTCTGGGGAAAAAAACATTTGGTTTGTTTGGTTTTGTCAGTAATTTACTGAGTTAATTTGCTTCCTGCATATGAACATGTTCATGCTCCTGGCCAATTGCTATATTATGATAAATTGAATTAAGTAGTAGGATGAAAAAAGCATTTGGATGGATGTTGCTTATATGTGCAGAACATATAACAATCTTAAGCTTTATTATGCTGCATTTTTTTAATTGATATCCCAGCTGAATGGTTTCTTTTTCCCACCAACAAGCTAGTTGCTGGATGCTGTAGCAGTGCAAGGTTAAGTCTTCCCAGTGATGGGGCTCTGGCACATGATGTTCCTTTGATTTAGGTCGTTTCTCTTCAGAGCTTCGTTTGGGTCAGGGAGCAGATTAACCGCTGGCAGACTAACAGTGGCGCAAATTCCCGGTCAGACAACTGGGACCCTCAGCCCCTGCTGTGGGAGGTCTTCTTCCTCGCCCCCAATACTGTCCCAGGCAGAATGACCTGTAAATTAACTGGGGGTGGGGGGGAGCTGGTCATGTGGAATTGATTAATTTGGTGTTTGAAAGTTGTGTAGAGAAATAGCAAGGTTTTAGCAGCAAGGGGAGTAGCACCGAGAAACACACACACAGAATTGTTATAATTCCTTGGTGTAAGCTCAGAAAAACCTGTTGACTTCAATGGGAATATAGCAGAGCATGGTATTTTTCTCAAAAACAGAAAATTAAATGAGGAATAGCATCTTTGGTAATACAATAAATGGAAAAAAATGTAAAAATATTTCTCTTAAATAGAAATCATAACTAACTGTGGCTCTTCTTGGAATAAGCCTAGGGAAGACAGGTAGGAGGAAAAATGGTAGCCCTGGAAGGCAGCTGTGTTGAGGTTGTCACCCGAAGGCCAGCTACTGTAGCTACTTCCAGCCCTTTCAAGCAACAAGGTCTGAACCTCAGGTCTTTGCAGTAACTTCCTGAGAACCTCCACCTCCCCAGCAGCTCGAGGACTCTGCGGGGCATACGATGAGCAAAGAGCGTCTTCTTCTCTCTGCTGCGTTGGGGGGGGCAGCTTTTTCTCATAGTAAGACTTAAAACACCTTGTTTTCTCAGTATTTCAGCTTCAAAGTTAGCCTGTACCAAGAGGTTAAAATGCAATTGTTTGCTATAAAAAAAAAAAAAAGCCTGCAAAAAAGGAAACTGCAAAGGAAAAAAGAAGATGGATCTAATTGATCTACAGCCTGCTTTGCTTACAGCTTAGAAGGCTCATGGAGAATAAGATAAGGGTGTCTGACTAGTACTGCCTTGAGAAAATAACAAAATTATTGTTCAGGTTTTTTGAAATGTTACTGTTAGATTAACACTTTTTGCAAAAATGCTAATGAAGAATGGACCCAGGGAGTGCTCACAGAAATTACAAATATTTGGAGGATGGATAAAGAAAGAAAAACACTGTCCTTGCCCCGCTGTACTGACTACTCTAGCAACATAGAGAAAATTTTCAGTACTTTAGATGGCTTTCTATTCTGCATTGGGACAAAACTATCTCAAAATCACCAGGGTCAGGACTGCCGCCCCAACGGAGCCTACAGCCCACCAGCTAGGCACTGATTCTCTCTAGGGCTTTGACCTGAGCGATCTAACCATCCAGTTTCACGCATAATGTGGGAGTGAAGCCTGCTTAGACTTCCTAGTCAGCATCTTTGTAAACAAGGACATCCTTCTCTGGAATCTCCTATGGGTAAAGAACCTGGCATTAGAAGAAAATTTTTTAGAATAACGATTCTAGCTTCTGAAGCCACTCATGCTCAATTTTTATGTAGCTTTTGGCAATGTGCTGGGTGTTTAATCAATTTTAATTTCTGTTTGGGCTTTGAAAGGTGTTTTGCAATGTGTGCTGTAAGGAAGCCATAGTATCATTGAACGAAAAATAGTGAAATAGGATTTAATAGCAAATTACTCATAATAAAGATGAGTCTTAAGTGCCTGCTGATTCACTCAGAGAGCCATTAATTAAAAGGAAAAGTGCAAAGGTCATGGGTGACATTTAATCGGTCACCTTGGTTTTACTGAAGGGAGATAGCTAGGAGGAGAGATGTCCTGCTATAGCATGACCTTCTTCAGGCAAGCAAACTCCCTGTTTTCACACTGTAGCCAGAGCTGTCTCAGCTGGAACTCATTTGAATGTTTCAGGCATGCTCTTGGACTCTAAATGATCTGCCACTTCCCTATTAAAAAAAAAAAAAACCAAACAAAAACAAAACCCAAAAAACTGGCAAGATCTTTGTGAACAGTTCAGCGAAGATGCCTTTTCAATGTGCACCATCTAACAAAAAGGTTTATGGAATGCATCCTTCTAAAACAAAAGGCTCAAAAAACTTTATGAAAAGGATTGTTGGGCTCCATTTAAATTAGTAAAACCACACCTCCAAAGCATCTGAAAGAGGGGAATGGAAAATAAGTGAAATCTTCTGCCTGCAGCGATTCAGCTCAAGAAAGCCCCAGCATGAAGCATGGTTTGATCAGGCTGCTGTGAATGCTGTGTTGGTCAGGTTATAACTTGTATAAGTGAGTCAATTTTGCACTCCCCAGCAGTTTCGTCTCCGTCACGACCATTATATGACAATAAGCATTTCAACAAAGCAGCAGCCTCATCTTCTAGCTCAGGTTAACCACTGGGTGAGGAGGGACAGCCTGCCAGCTCCCACACAGCCTAGCACCTACTTTTTCCTGAGCTACCTTCCCCTGAAACTGGCTGCACTTCATAAAATGAGCCAAAGGCACCTGAGATGGCTGCTGCTCCTTAACAAACTGCCTACCTCCCTTTCCTTGCTTGTCTGTCCTGCTCTGCAACTGTTCCCCCACTGTGGAAGCGGAGAAGTTTCCTTCAGCACAAGGAGGGAGAAGGAGCCAAAAGCAAATGGCTCTTTTGCGACGCAGCCCCCACCGGTGCTTCCAAGCAATCACCTCGGTCCTGCAAATCCTGAAAATCCTTTTTTTTTTTTTTTTTTTCCCCCCCCAAAAAAGTACCACTGGAGACTCTGGGCATTCATTACGTGGTAATGCAATCACTCGGCTTTCCTGACCGTTTTTTGTTTGTTTGTTTTCAGCAGCTCTGTTGCTGTTAAGCAGTAAATGTGATAAGCAGTGTAGATACAAGACATCAGTCTTGTTCTCATGAAGACTAAACACTGTGAGAAAAGCCCCAGTTATCACACAAAATTGCTTAAATAATTCTGCAGGTACCATCGCTGAAATTTCTCATGTTCTTCACTGCAGTGGCTTTGCTCTGCTTCATGCTATAGCTCAGCCACTGGCACTTGCGAAAAAAATAATTTAAACATAATTCAACTTAAAAACTGATGTAGCACGTATCATACCTTCCTTTACAATCTTAGCAGCATCCCATTTTATTTTTAAAGACACACTGCTGATGTGAGCCATGCTGGAATTAATGGGGTAAGCGCATTCCCTCCCTCTCCTCCAAACCACCCTCCCCTGGATGCTGGCATTTGCACTGGCATCTGCAAATTCTAACTCTTTTTTTAAAAAATCCGTAACTGACAGGGTTCACAGATGACACAATGTGCATCTTGCTACCCTAACCTTCCCTTTCCAGCAGCCATTCCCACCTCTCTCATGTGCTATTGTCATGTGTAGGAATAGGCTAGTATCCACATGAATAATTTACAAACAGCCCACTGGTTGTTCAAAAGCCACCTGAATCCCCAAAGGTGACTGTGCCTTAGGTGGATATTTGAGGTTTGTGTACAGCTGCTTGGGACCTACCTGTGACCATCTGTTTTCCTCTCAATCTTAATTGCTGTGTAAAGAGCAAAAGCACACTTGCGGAACCTCACAGTTTTCTCTAAGTTATTATTATTATTCTAATAATAATGTTGTAAGCTGCTGGAACAGTAGGTTTGTTGTTTTCTTATGAAAAAGATGCCACATATACCAGCAACATGACATTAATCACAGCATGAGCAAACCATTTACCCGATTCTTTCCTGTTTGGTGGTAAGTGGATTCAAGGCCAGAAGATGAAACTCACAGCAATGTACATAGCTAACAAATGCAACACTTAAGTCAGTAATAGCACATCCCTTCCCGAACCCTGAAATTTGTTTCAAAAGCTCTGCAGTAACTTCAGCTTGCACAAAGAAGCTGAAAATGTTATTTAGATTTAATACAGTGTCTTTAAAAAGACCCGCTCAAATTCATTAAGCCCACTGACCTCTTGCTTAGTGAATCCTGTGGGCTGCATGCTCATTACATATAGGAGTCCGATGTTTCCAATGCTATTTAATTTACTGTTTCTCATGGCAAACAGGCTGGGGGAAGAAAAGCTTCAGGGCCAGCTCTCAATGCGGTCTTTATAATGTGGTTGGGCCAGCTCTCAATGCGGTCTTTACAATGTGGTTTTCATACCAGAGTGCTGTGCACGTTCTGAACAAAGTCTCTCTTACTTCTGCATCAAGTGCTGTGACAGTCTGAATGGTGCCATAGGCATCAAGATGAAGAGTCCTTTTCTGCATCCTTTTTTCCATAAAGTGGAAAATACCAACCTCCCTGCTAACTCAGGGAGTCCCCCAGCCATCCTCTAGCAGGTCTCTAGGACACACTGGTCACCCCAGACTCGCAGCGCACCCAGGCTGCCATCAGACTAGCCCTTCTGTGGAAGGTATGCTCTGCTTGGGTATGCCTACACCAGCACTGCAGTTCAGATTAGGACCATGCTTTTGAAAATAGTTTCTTGATTCTCCCCATTTACTGTGCTCAGGTTCACACTGCCTGACACAGGGTCCTTCTGCAGCAGCTAAACTGAAAGATGTGCTTAGGCTACTAATGGGCATCAAGTCCCTGGGAGCATGCTACAGCTACTCTGAAGGAAAAACTCCTCAAACACACAGAGCGCAGATGTTGGGCCCTCAGCACCATTTTTCTCCTAAAACGTAGACATAGCCGTCATTCACTGTTTGCACTCTGATCCGTTTTGTACCCAAAATGCTGCAATGTGTGCAAAGCAAGCTGAATAAAACATAATTCTACCTATCTGGATGCACCTCTATAGAGGAAGTTACTGTGAAGTTAGTGAGTGGGACCGTAAACTTGCTGTACACTAACTCTTTCTGTAGACCACTCCTAGTGCCAGCTTACTCTTCCCCGAAAATGGCGTATTCTCCTTCAATGAAAATTTAAAAGCTACTTTACAGCACATTAAGTTTGCCATGCTCGTAAGCCTCCAGTCAACATGAACGCTGGATGATTAAATATTAATCTGCATCAACTTTCAGAGTTGTTTTGTTAAACTGTTTTAAATTTCTGTGTATTGACATTCAGAATTAAAGGGGATGTACTTCATTTCTCTTCCAAAATGAACTACAATTTACTGTGAAAACCTTAGTTCTGAATAAGAGAATCAACACAGGAGCTTAGCTTGGTTTAATGATCCATTTTAAAAATCTGAAACTAGTCAATTTGGATTAATTTTTTTCTGAGAACCACAGTGTAGATAAACCCCACAGAGACCATCCTGATATTATTCTTCTCTCACTGTTCTTGATTTTCAGCCAAACGGCTTAGGAGAACCCTTCAGACCACAAAGCCTGTAATGCAGCAAATATAATACTTTTAGGTGCAATGTTGAATTTACACAATGAATTGTATTTAAGAAGCATTAACCCTTGAGGTTGAAACTTTGCCCAAAGCAGGACAGGATCAAGCTTAACGCTGTTGGATTTTTTTGCATTTGTTTGGCTGCCTGACCATGTCTTTATTCAGTAAATACAGTTTCATCTCGGAGCCCCGGGTTCTTATGTTTGGTTTGTGAGACGAAACCTAATTTCCAAATTGCTTGCAGTTTATGTTCTGTATTTCTTCCCATTTATAGAATGTTTTCTGCGTTGGTATTTTGAGTGGGCAAATCCCAATACTAGCAAAATATCTTTTCAGCCTGAGCATGGCTGCTCGGATTTGTTATACCAACACGGAGGCGGACATATGTTGATTTTTACATCCAAGCCCTTTGTAGACAAGCAATTTCTGAACATGTGGCGTGGTCTACAATCAGGACAGTATTGCTGCCTGGGCGGGAGGTACGCTGCCAGCCACCTGGGTTTGGCAGCTTGGTCAGATCTCTACACAGGGACCATTTAGAGTGTAAGTTGGCATCTACTCTGGAAAAAAGTAGCTGAAATCTAAATACACATGTTGCTCTCATAAGGCTCCTGTTTTGATAAATGCTGTTAATATGTATACCTGGGTCTCATTTTCAAATCGAAGAGCCAAGTAGCTAACAGTTTCTTGCTTGGCAGAGTTACTCTCCCCTCCACTACTCCCGTGACTCTGGAGATAAACACAACGAGAAGAAAATAAACACCTTTGTAAATGACAAGTTTAATGAGGTTTCTGTTTCAGGGTAGATTTGCATATACTACCTTAAAATTGAGTTTAGCGTTAATTGGAAGGTGGTTTGTATGCTGTTTGTTATGACTGTGCTCTTGCAACTGGATACAAGAGATTATAGAGACCCAAATTCATTGCTGTGACTCTCAGCAAAGCTGCAGTAACATAGCCTGATGTCTAATAAAAGAGGAAAAATGAGAGCTGTAACTCACAGCAAGACTATTTCCACACAAAAAGGATATGGAGTGTTTATAAGCCATCACCACAGTAGCTCTATGATGTCTTCTGTGACTTTCTTAATTTCCTTTGTTTATTTAACTCTTGTGATTTTCCAACCTGGGTAATTTTCCCTGAAATAATTTGAAAAATTGGCTTTAATATAAAAAGTACATCCTGCTTCCAGCAGGTTATATAATTTCTATATATAGTTTGCCGAAAACCCTCAACTCTCCTTCTTCTTATAGAAAAGAACATAAATACACAGAAAATGTTATATTTATATAATACATACACATGGCCACTGTTATAACAGATCATTAATATTTTGCACATGCACTGACCACTTTACTCACAAATAACTTCAGGGGAAAAACTACTGTATTTTCTCCACTGCTGTCATTGATATTATCATATTATCCTTCCCCACTGCATTGCTATCTGTAGTATAATTTCTTAGCTCTGAGAACTTTGTTCGCATCAGGTGCCCTGAATGGAATCGGTTGCAGTCACGTAAACAGAAGTTCAGCTTAATTATTTTCCTGTTTGAAAAAAATCACTCTTACCTGAAGCAAGCGATGCTTCATTTCCCTTTCTTGTTCTTCCCCCATCCTTTTCCCTCCCTACAGCTACAAAAATAATTATCTCCATGACAGGTACCAAAATTTTGCTATATGCCTCTCTCTCCCTTCAAAAGCACACTCAGCAATACTTTGTGACAATCGATCACAAATATTATAATAATAGTTTTCAACACAGTCTTCACAGACACATTCACTTACCCATCTCTGGGATTTCTGTCTGCTATGAGGGCTGAGGAGTGGGAGTCAGGCTTCCAGGGGCTTCCTTTTATCCCTGCCACCAATGCTGAAGAGCGAGTTTCTATACGCATCTCCACAGTCTGTCTACACACACCCCAGCTGCCCAAAATTCATGGTCACCGTCCCCTTCCCTCCCTTTTAGTGATTCCTCTTTCTACACGAGAGTAACACATAAACCTCAGCTTCCGCCTGATGCCACTGTTTCTAGGCACGTCCTCTGCAAAGGCTTCCAGTTCACCACTCGGTCCCTTCCAGCCAGATGGAGGTAACTTTTTATACCAGTGTGCAGCTAAAACAACTTGGCTGACTAGGACATCAGGGTGAAACTACAAAATTACAGCTTTAGGACAGGTTCTTACTGCCTACAGCCATGTCCTGTTTCTTTGGTCACCAGTGAAGTAATTTAACCATGGTGGCTCAGTTCCTCCATCTGTGAAACACAGGTATAACAAACACATACATAAATCCTAATCCCTAATACTACTTATCCAAAAAATGTCCCAAGAAGCTGAATATATTTGAAGAGTGCTTTTCGACACTCACCTGAAACATCTTATTGACCTGTAAAATCCTTTCTGGATTAGATGATACAAGTCCTAAACCAAACTCATAATGGCAGTAGTAACAACTGAGGTGATAAAATAATCCAAAGAAATCGACAAAAAAGCAATGCTAAGAGTCATCCTGTTGTAAGTCCAGAGGAAAAGGTAACCCTTTCCTCTTCACAGCTCTGGGATAACAGTCCAGCTTTTCTCAGCTTTCAGATACAAAACCTTGAAGTATTGCACTTAAAGCTACTTTTTTGCTTTATGAAAGTAGCTCTCAGTGAGCAGCGCAAGCATATAAAGTGTGAGTGCTTTTAAGTTTATTATTGTTAAAAAAATTTAAACATATTTAAGAAATTTTAAACTAATTGAACAAGTTAAGCTGAGGTGCACCCTGGCTTCTGTGTTTGCCCTGTCACTGCCATTGTAGCTGCCATCTGTGGGACAAAAGCAGTAGCAACGCTAGTGGGATGGATCAGGAAGAAATGGGTAAACACACCTGCAAAGTGTTTAATCGTACTTCCTCTGACATAATTGGGACTTCAGGTGATGATTTCATTTGGAGCAGGACCAGGACCCGGTCCAACTAGAAACCAGAATTTTTAAACGGGAAGTGGCTGCACCCACACGCCCATGTAAAGAGAGCTCCTCAGAGAAAACCATATAAATGTCTTTTTAATTGCAGTAGGAAGGCTTGATTGTAAACCAACCTCAATTGCGTTTACTCCAGGTAAGCCTGGGAACAAGAGTAAGAAGGAACAGTAGCTATCCCACTCTTCCACAGGCATGGGCATGAAACAAAGCTGCCATATTACCTTTTGCGGCCCACTTTTGCTGCTAGAGTCTTCAGAAGGATTGGAAGGGCGCCTGTAGCCTCACTGCTGCAGCTGTGGGTGCTGCGCAAGGCGGGGAATGGCACACACGAGATGGCCTACGAGGAACACGAGCACAAAGCAGCACAACAGCAACATCACTGCATGAAGAAGTCTGGAGCCAGCAACCCAGCTTTCAATATCAGCTCTGCCGTGACTGTACAAACATGATCCTGTCCAAAGCAGTTAACTGCTCCATGCAACCTTTTCTCTATCTGTTTGAAAATGTGGAGTTGGATTATTTTTGAGGGTAAGTGGCATGGACACCATAAATGGCATTCTGCTATTGATCTTCACAGACACTCTTCACTATCATCAGAATTATTGCATCTAGTAAAGAAATTGCAACTTGGT
Organism: Leptodon cayanensis; assembly: GCA_027564655.1. Taxonomy (NCBI): domain Eukaryota; kingdom Metazoa; phylum Chordata; class Aves; order Accipitriformes; family Accipitridae; genus Leptodon; species Leptodon cayanensis. Next base: position 25,137,188 of record JANXJC010000029.1, read on the forward strand.
GGGATTTGAGGAGAAAAATACGGTTAATACTTTGGACATATTCAAAAGTGGAATTACACCTGTGGAGTCATGCTCACTATTCACTTCTGGGGACGTGCAACTAACCACACACAGCAGCGCTTGATCCAGGGCAAGCCAAAAGGTAATCTCTGAAGACAATGATGCCACCTCAGTTTGTGAACGGAATTGGGCTCCTAATGTCCATAGCCTTGTCAAATCACTGGTTAGGAATTACAGGGTAAAAAAAGAAGTAATAAAAGTATATCTCGGTGTATTTTAACACAGAGTATTTTGAGGAAGTGCAAGCTGAACACAGGTGAAGCTAAACGGATAAATATACAGAACAGGCACCTAAAAGTAAATGCATGAAAATCTCGTGCCAGTGGAAATGCGTCCCAGGCTATGTGTGCTGTCAAGCAGCAAACAAATCAAAATAAAAAGATCTTGTTGTATGAGAAAGGCAAATGGTTTCACATAGTTCTTCAGTATTGGTAAAAACAAGGTCAGATATTATGATGCCTGTCTCATTTCCACAGAATTCAGTGGGAGAGCTAAAGGGAGTGATTCATGGAGAGCATGGAAGAAGCAGTGCCAAGATGGAGCCGAGAAGGACACAAGCAAGGTTGAATGGGTGGTCCTGTTTGTTTGTTCTCTCACAATGCAAGAACCACAGAATATTAAGTGAAATTAGAGGACAATATATTTAAATTGACAATTACTTCTCCAACATTACCTTGAAAATCAAATAGTTCAAGAGCAATGAAGTGTTTCCTTGAAACTTGGTAGATTTTGTAGTGAATGTAAGCGATAATCAGTAAAAGCATGAAATGCTTATGTACGTACAAAGAGAACCTCCCTAATATCTACGGATAGCATCAATAAAACTACAGGCTGCTTTCTCCGAGACGTGCAGAGTTGGCTCCTTGCAGAGACAAGGGGCTGCCTGGGATTGGCAGTTTTTATCAAGTTTGACCTGACATGTTCTTGCAGCTGATCCACTAACTGAGAAAAGACACTAATTAATACATACATAATCTTTGCTTCAGTCTTAAGAGGCAAAAATCATGACAGATGCCAGAACTAGCCAGAAGTTTCCCCGGGGTGGGGGTGGGGGCATATAAAAAAAAAATTTGAATGAATGCCAGAATACACAGTACATAAATTAAAAGATGTAAAGACTGACAAAAACTTGGAGCCAGACACTAGCCACAGAGACATTTTGAAGAAACTGGCAAGAGATAAAGGAGGCACCTCAGGAAATTTATTTTAATCTTTGCAAATAAGCTGCGACTTGGTGTAGCGCCGGGGGAGGAGTGGAAAAAAAAAACAAAAGAAAACAAAAAAAACCCAAAAACAAAACAGCAAGACATCCTCGTTATTAAAACCATGAAAGTTACAACTCTGATGTTCTCTCTGCATGGTGCAGCAGCATCCTGCGGGGGCCCACCTGCGGGCAGACCGCGGACACACGCTAGCATCAGGCGCCTTTACATTTTCCCCGGTGCCAGCTCGCAGCTCTCGCAGACCTCAGGCAGGGAAACGGCTGCGCCCGGGTGAACCACCTCGCTCCCCGCTTTGCCTACCGAGAGGGTCCTGGCAAAACCCCCATCCCACGAAGGGAACGGGGCCCTGCGTGACTGAGGCGGTTGGGCGCCGCTTCCCGCTCGGACTCCCCGGGCCGACCGACCCCACCGGAGTTAGGCAGAAACTGGGCAAAAACAGCTCTCCACAGCCGCGGGCAGCGTTTCGCACCCACCCCGGACTCCATTTCGCACCCACCCCGGGCTCGTTGACAGGACTTACCTGCCGGAGTCAGGCTGGGACTAGCTGCGCTGAAGCCTACGAGGGGATTTGGAAGGGGTAAACTCACTCCAAACCAGCAACACGACTGGGACAAGCCCACCGACCGGGAGAGCGCGTTCACTTTTTTTTTTTTTTGGAAGTGCGTTAAATTAAGGCTGGGGCTTCGTTTTGGGGAGGGGGGGGCAACTCACATCAGCTGCTTGCGGGCGGGAGCTACGAGCCCCGGGACGGTTAAATATATTAACAACGGTATTAACGCCTTTACCTCCTCGTCGGGGTACAGCCTCGCTGCTTTTATCCTCCTTTTCACCCTCCGCCCCAGCCCGGCGGCTAACGGCAGGGCGGGAGCTCGGCGCCGGGGGCTGCCTCCCTGCTGCGTGCCCCCGGCGGCAGGCGGCGCTCCGCGGCCGGCACTAGGTGTTCGGCGGCGGCTGAGGGTCCGCGCCGATGCGGAGCGAGCTGCGGGTGGCGTTGGGGAGGCGGGTAGTCCGCGATGGAGCGGGGAGCAGCCGGCGCCTTCCCTCACCCCGGCGGGGAGGAGGAGGAGGCAGCGCCTGAGGTGAGGTGGGGGAGGGGGCTG
>JANXJC010000029.1:25139670-25210429 GCA_027564655.1 Leptodon cayanensis
GGGGCTCCGGAGCGGGAGGGCCAGCCCGTGAGGGGGGGGGGGGCTCCGGAGCGGGAGGGCCAGCCCGTGAGGTGAGGGGCGGGGGGGCACCTTTGCCCGTGCCGCCCGCCCGGCCCTGACTGGCGGCAACTTTCCCGCCCGCAGCTGGCACCGGCCGCTAACTTACCGGCTCCCCTCCCCGCCCCGAGCCGCGCGCCGAGCGAGGGGCGCAGCCACAGCCGGGGCGAAGCGCGGCCGCCCCGTCCCTCCCCGTCCCTCCGGCGGGACCCCCGCCCGGCCCCGGCCCCCGGCCCAGGCGTCAGCCCCGGGGCTCCGCTGCCGAACCGCCCCTGCCCGGGCACTCCGTCCTCCCGCCGGCGGCAGCCGAAAGGTAACGGGTTCGGCGGCGCTGGGAGCTGCGGAGGGGACGCAGCGTCGGCTGGTGCCTGAACTGCCCGGCAGTGCTTTTTTGTTGTTGCTTGTTTGCTTGTTTTCTTGGTTTTTTTGGGGGGTGGTGTTTCGTTTGAGGTACAGAAACAGGGTGTCTTGGAGCTGTCGCTGAAACGACGATGGTGTGCCCTGGCATGGAACTGCACAGGAGCCCCAAATCTTGCAGGTTTTTTTGCTGAGGCAGAGCTCCCGCTGGGTTCCCGGGTCTTTCTCGAGGTTTACGCAAAATGAAGTCTTTGGTCAGGTTGCAACATCTGCTGAATAACATGTATAGCTAACGTGATTATGAATTTCAGTTTGGATCCTAAGCAAAACTTGCTCTGAATATGCATGTCAGTCATAGTTAACGTTTGCTAAATGCATTAGTAAAAATTTGAGTGCATATTCTCAGTAAGATGAGACCGTAAATTGTGAAGGAATATCCAGGGTCTGTCTGATTCAGAACCACACCGTACAGTTTTAATATACCTGCTTCAGCACTGGCCCTGAAAAAAGGGATTAAGATTTGTCCCGAGGAAGAAGGTTCTTGCCCGTAAGACCCTTGGCGACCCTGATCACTTCTAGCAGAGTCTTTCTGAGGAGGCGAGTAATCCTTTCTGTCCAGTGCTTGTGCTGGAGTTACTTTTGCAAGAAGAACTTCTTACTGCATCTTTCTCCCTGGGGGAAGGTTGGCTGGGTCCATAAAAAGTGGCAAACCTCCACCTGAGGGCATATTTGTAGCTCAGCCAGCAGTACCAAACTTATTTCAGAAGGAAAGGTCTCTTTTGAGTCTGCTTCTTCCCCCCCCCTCCGGCTGTTTCTGTGGTTCTGAAATGACTTGAGGATGACCTTATGAAAAAGAAGTCAGCTTTGCTGGGAGGCTTTCAAACCTCTCTTATTTGCTTTTCTTAAGGCTTCCCTAAAACAAACAAGCAGAGCATTTGGAAGGAAACCTATGATTGAATATTCAGCACTTCCTTTCCCTTGGGTAAAGCTGATAGGCGTTCTCACTTGTTTTGGAAAGGTTTCTAGCCAAGCACAAAAGATCAGATTTGACACTGCTAAAGTAAAAGATGAGGTAAGGAAAAGGAGGGGAGTCCTTTTTTATACATCATGCCTTATGTGGGGAAAAGGGGCTAAAAACTAGAAAAATTGTGTCAGGGTTTTTTCCACAATGCTTTTATTTTGCTGGGTTAATCAGTGTATCAGTTTCTGTGAAGACTCAAGACTTTTGCCTTTTAAAAAATACTAGCAATATCACCAGATATTGTCAGGCAGTACGTGTCTGAGGCACTACTGCACTCGCTGGGAGATTAACAGCACTTGGCTTTGCGCCTCTGGTCTTGTGCCTGATAATACATCGTGGGAGCATTGCATTAACTGTCAATAAATGTCTGTCATCTCTTTGGGCTTAATTATGGAATGGTTTTAGAACAGCACACAAAGGAAAGTTTCAGCCCAGCTTTTAAATGTGATACAGCCCTTTGTATGAATAACTCTCCTGGTGCCTGGATCTATCAGCAGTGTCCCCATTAATAAAGTCCTGCTTTGTTTATGTGGCTTTGAAGCCCTAAAATGTATGAGTTCATTTTTTTATTGCCCTTTAGCAGCTCTGTGTTGATAAAACAGACGAGAGAAGAGTTGCATTTCTTTGCTGAACAGGATGCTTAGGCAGGATTGTGATGGTCTTTGGATGTTTCTCGTCTTTCCCTGTTCTTTGTCGTTGTTGTGTTTGATTCTGGGAGAAACGCTTTTAAGTGCCTGACTATGATTTCAGGACAATCTAAGAAATTGCTCCCAGGTAGTTGGATTGAGCCTCGCACTGAACCCAGTCCTGTCTGCAATCAGAGAGGATAAGTAATGAAGCCGGCGTTGGATGGATTTTTATACACTCTGGAAACCCTCATACTTCTGTGGCATAAGACCTGTCTAATTGGAGAAGCTAGAGTCAGGAAAGCTGGTGGGAACCGACAAGGCTGTAGCTAACCTGTGCTAATATTGTGCACAGGTACTCTTGGTACAGGGTAAGAATACCCAGATGGTGAATTATTCCAGAGTATTGTCTTCTGAAAGCTCGGCAGAGCTTTTAGCTTGTGAACTTGCATCTAGACAGCTATTTGATTGCTTGTTTTGAGCAATTGGGGGAAAGACTGAACTGGATGTGATCACTGTGTCCTCAGATTGTTTGCAAGGCAGAAAGGCAGCATTTTAAGACTGAACAGATGACAAAAATAAATGTTCAGTTTGAATGGTATTAAGGGAAGAAACAGAAAACTAGAGATAGTGAAAACTCTTAAGGAGCCTTTCTCCTATTTTAAAGATGACATAGGCAGTCAAGGACCAGAGTGTTAAAGTTGTGATACAAATGGGTCTCGGTAGGGAGTTCAAAAACTTTGTCAAATGTATATAAGTGATATGGATTGAGATTGGTTCTTTTCCAATTTTTTGTAGCTCTACTAAAAAAAAAATGAAGAAGCCCTATCAGCTCTGGCCAGGTACCTCTTTAAATATTCAGTGTGCCTTGCATTGCATCGAGTAGCTTATTTGCTTAATTAAGACATCAGTTTTGAGTTATGTGACTTGCATGTTTCTGTACTTGGATTAATGTCTTCATCAGATGGATTATGACATCTTTTATAATCAATGGATCTTAATGCTTTGTTTGCTTCAGGCATTTTTAAGTACTTATTAATTAAACCTGACAACTTAAAGTTACTTTGTACTGCTTTCCTGGTGTATTCTTATTCTGCATCACAGCTGAATCTACGTCCCATTTCAGGGGGCGGTTTAGCCATATGAAAAGCCAGATTCTGTTGCTTCTGTTCCTCTCGTGTAGTGTCTGGCCTGTGGAAAACCTTTTCCATGCTCCTTGCTTTTTTCTTTTTCAGTGGGACTAAGATACCAAGGCAAATGAAGATTCTGTGCAGTGTGGTTAAATGGCAAGCAGAATAATAAAAAAAAAAGTAATAATTTTTTTTGAAGACTGATGCTGGTCATATTGGCTGATGGAAGACGAGTGGCTTTCCACTGACTTCCAGCAGAATGGGCCGATGCTCCCCATGTTACTCAAGATGAGAGAGGGGCCAGAGTCCCTCTGCTTTCTTAATATTGTCCTGCCCTTACCAACTCAAAAATCATCTGTGATGTCTTACTAAAAGCTGATGTGCTTTAGGATGAGTGCTTCACATTTTAAAACTTTCAGTGCTTCCACTAACCTCAGGTGCATGTATTCCACTGAAGAGCAATTTCTGGAGTGTTATTCTTCTTATGAAATATTTAAAATCTCTTTATCTTTTGGTACCTTGGAATAAGATGAGAAGTATACAGTCTTCCAGCTTCTTAACATGAACTGGCATCTCTGAGAATCATTCAGGTTATACCAACAAATTTGCTGTTTCACAGCCATTTGATGATAAAATCTAAAACTTTAAAGCAAATCAGAGGTTGTGGTATTTTTTCCAAATGACAGAAAACTAAAGGAAGAGCTTAAATTACTGTAATTGAATCAAGTCACTTTATTGTGTTCCTACTCCTGAGTAGAAAAGGTCCCAAATGATCTCTTTCTCATTGTCTTTCAGGATTCTAAATAACAACATTAAAAATAAGGATAATTATCAAGACTGTTAACTATGATGCCAGCTATTGGTAAAAATAAACGTAAAGTCACTATGGTTACAGGATATCTACACAAATAATGGTCCTCTATGCTCTGTGCTACTTGGGTAACTAGTGTCTTTCATTTTCTGAGCTCTCTTGGTAGCATTCGTGAAGTTTGTTGAAAACAAGGGATCTGACTAAAACATGTTAAATTAGAGTTATGCACAACTGGCAGGAGGTAAATCAATATTAGACAAATGGGAAAGAACATGAGCATTTAAAAGGAAAAATGTCGTACTCAAGGTTCTAGGAATATTAAAGCAACCGAGACAAAACAAAAATAAGGCATCAAAAATGTATCCTTTCAGTGTTGTTTCAAAAGGTGAAGAATTACACACAGTGGTGATTATGGAGATTATTCTCATCTTCTTTTTTAGAGCTTTGTGTTTCTTGAAGAAACAAATAGTGTTTGGGCTGAGATGGTACCCTCAAGAAGCACTTCGTAAATACTAGTGGTGTAGGGTTTTTTGACAACTGGGTTAGAACTATTCGTCTCAGCCTTCTATAAATGGCTCCGTTAGCAGAATAAATAGGCGGATATCAGCTGGGCAGGGAATAATGGGTAAGATCCAGCACTGTGTGTGTGCAGGGTTGTCTTGTGCCAGGATGCTCAGTGCTTGCCCTGCAGTGAATAGGAGCTCAGTGGGAACAGCTGTGGGCGTGCTGGTGATACCCTTCTGCATCTGAACTCTGTCACCCCCCATATGGAAAAGGGTGCTGACACATCATAGAATCATTTAGGTTGGAAAAGGCCCTGAAAATCATTGAGTCCAACTGTTAACCTAACACTACCAAGTCCACCACTACGTTGGCTCTGCTTGGTACACCTGGGATTTGAGCATGATCCCCTGGGAACTTTGGAGAGGAATGATAAACGTGTTTTTTTTCTGAGAAGAGCCATTCTGAATGTGTGTATCTCTTGCCATCCTGTGATTCCCCCTCCCTCCCCCCCCAGTGTTTCTAGTCAGACATATTACTGGAATGAGCTAAAAACAAGGTTTCTCAGAGGTACTGTAAAGCAGGCATTGTGTGTTGGCTGTGAAGGAAACTCCTCACACGTGTCATCATTTTATGCATATTTACCCCACTGTCTGAATTACAAGACATCTGTAATTTTAAAATGTTTAAGGAGAGACTGGACAGATGAAGGAAAAAGGAGAAAAAGTAAACCAGTCAGATTTAGGATAAACCATCCTCCAGGGATTTGGCACAGCTGTGAGAGTAATTTTTTGTGCCAAGCCTTGTACCCCTGAAAAATATAGCTAACTTCTTCAAGCGTAGCTGATTTCTGAGTCTTTGGGATCTTATCTATCCAGGGTGTTGAAAGGACCTGGGTCCTGAATGGGAAGCTCATTTCCACCCACTTTTTAATTTCTCCAGCTAGAACTGGACCTAAGCGATTGCTTTTAAATCTTCATCACATCAAACCAGCTTTGAATCAAGGAGAATACTGCTTGGTTACTCGTTCAACTGAAAACAGCTATCTCTTAGGGCAGATCTGCCTAATCTGGTGACTTTGAAGTTGTGAAAATTTGCACCATCTCACAGTCTCTCCCTTTCATCTCCTCCTCCCCCTCGGTCCCTCCCTTACCATGGGGCTCAGCAGCGCATGGGTCATGAGCCCTGGTTTCTGTGCCTTATACCTCTGCTGGTTCAAATGGGTTTGGGATTACTGAGCTGTTACTGGCCTGAGATGGAATTATTTCATTCACATCTAAACTCAAAATTTGGTTACAGCTGAAGCGACACTGAATTGGGTAAGCAACAATATAAGAACACCATATTCAGCATCAACAACAATGGGAACGTGCTGGTTTAACTGCACAAGTGATGTAGATTAATGAAGGAAACGATATGTGATTCCCATTAATGAGTTAAGTTAGTGTTGCTTGCATGGGTGGTGTGAAGCAATGTCAGCCAGGAGCCCAGCCCGCTGTCTGCAGTAGGTTATCACACCGATGGATGGATTTTTCAGTGTGTAGAAAAATGTTCTGTTTTTTTTTTTATATTTTTAAAAAGAGGAATATCCTGCTTTGGAAATGAAGTGGAAACAATTGCTAGAGAAAGTGCATCGTCAACACTGTAAATCATTGAAGGGTCAAAATAATAGGATAAAGGATAGACTGAGCTTGAAGGAAGATCAGGGGTTTTCGAACACCTCAGAGTGAAGTGCAAGAATCCTAGGTACTCCGTGCTGAATAGATTGTGATGGACAGCAGGAGAAATAGTTGTTTTCCTTCAGATTATCAGTGCAGTTTTTTCATCTGGTAAAGCCAGGAAGCCAGAGCCTCCATGGAGACTGCAATCACAATATAAATTAATTCAGCAAAACTCTGAGTGAAACCCAAGTCTCTTTAGTTTAGAGCTTTTCAAATATTATTCCAAGGCTAAAGGCTGTATGGGTTAGGATTCTACTTTATTCTGACCTGCCAGGATGAAATTTTTACTTGGTTCTCAAGAATGAATTCTCTTTCCTCAGAAACGGCCTTTGATAATGTTATTAAGGAGGAAATACTTTAAAAAGCAGATATTTCCCAGGATGTGGAGCACATCCTCAGAAATTTTAGTTTCTAATTCTGACATCAGAAATGATTGCTTTTGGAGATCACTGTAACGTGCTTGTAGTTAATGAAGATTATGATAGACCATCAAGATTGATACCATCTTTCCTTATTTCATGCTTCCCTCCCTCCTCTTTTTTTCTTGTAATGAATTTGCAGTTATATTTTGATGGCAGAGACTTGCTGTGTGTTTCCACAGACAGGCTAGTAGCACTTTGTTACTGTTACCGGACCTTATGCCATCTTTTCAGGCTGCAGGATGTTGTTCGGCTGAGCTGTTAAATTTGTTCACAGTAATGCACGTTGACCAAGTTCTGAGCTTACCCTTCTGCTCTGAACAATGACCAATCTTACCTGCCAGACCTAAGCAATCAGTGAAGCCGCAAGAGGCTTGTTTGCGATTTCTGTTGATGTGTATGGGTATGCTTACTTTGAACAGTATTGTTTATATGATGTCTTTCAATACCCAGAAGCACGCAGTAAAATCTTGACCCTGTTATGTTTAATTGTGAAGACAGTTCCTGTGGCAGTACTCACATTAATATAGTCAGTCTTAGTTCGCAGCTAAGTTTTATGTATCTTTTCCAGCTTGTCATTTGGTTGAACTTGTGTTCGTTGATTAAGGGAAAGTCATGGTACCACATCAGTGCCTTAGGGACCTCCCACTCTTCAGCCTACAAGAAGGCAGGAACAACTCCAGTCATACCAGTTTTAGTTCAGATACAGTTGATTTGCTGTAAGTTCTGTACCTAGAATAATTTTCTTGCTATGTTCTTGTCTCTCATGTTTTTCAAGGTCATTTGTTCAGGTTTGCCTTTGAGCTGTGGTTCTTAATGTTATTAGATGTCTGTAAAGTCATCAAAGGTGTTTGAGGAAGGACTTATTCTGAGTATGACTCTAAAACCTGTGAAAACCTTTGAAAATATATATGGATTAGGGAAGTTCCTCAGGTTTATGTATGAAAGAGAGAAATAAGAGAAATTTTAAAAGTCTTTTCATGACAAGTTGAAGTAGTCTTGAAGCAGCTATAAGGCTCCATTTTATACTTAGTGATTTCGAAACAAAAGGTCGGGTCCTTTGAGGCTTGGAAGTGCACAGTATGCACAACCTTTTCTTTACCCGCTGAGAGTAAAAGCAGCGTATCCTCCATGCTTTTGAGTGTCCCAGCATTTGATAATAGTACATTGAGAACCTCCCCTTTTGTGTGTATATTCTTCAATGTAAATGTCACTAAAATATTTCTCAGTTTAGTATTAAATTTAGTGTTTCCCTAAACCCCTTACTCTCTGTCCAGCTTCTGCTGGTGGTTTTTGTGAGGCTTTGTGCTGTGCAGGCTTCCTCTGGCTGCAGAAGGACTTGAATTTGTTCTGCAGACTGCTGTTAGGGGCTCTGCAATGGGAGCAGTTCCTGGCTAGATGGCAGAGAAATGTTCTTGGCTATGCTGAGGTAAATCAAAGGAGCCTGTCGAGATCTACCTTGGTATAAATGAGAGCACGTCTCAGTCCTAGATGTTTGTTCTTGTATTTCTTTGTACTGTGGTCTGGAGTTAAAGCCCTCGAGTTACGAATTAATAATTTATTGCCCTTGGGCTAGGCAAGAGTAAAACTTCTGATTTTATTTCTTGTCTAACTTTAAAATAAAAGTTTGTGAAAAGAGCTTATATTCAGTGCCTAATCTTGCCAGACTTTACCCTTTATGAGTAATTCTTATTCACACAAACAATCCTACTGAATACATTGGTGTCCTGAAGCTGATGGACTCGTGTGAGTAAGGAGTTTCAAGAGTGGGTCCTTACAGAACATTCAAAACCCTTTTATTTATCAAATCTCATACATCCTAATTACTAGCTCATGGTTCCTATGCTTTGTCATGTTAATAAGCATGGTGAATCATTTTTAATAGCCATTGTGTTTCTCTGTAAGCTCTGACAGTGTCTGTGGTAGACTGCAACAAATAGCACCTGTTCAAATGCTGTACATGTGTATGTGCATGCTTCTCAGAATCACACTTTTTTGTTTCATATCAAACATGGCCCCTTATGCAATGACCTACTACAATTCTAAATGCTAGATCCCCCCCCCCCCCTTTTTTTTTAAGGTTGCCTAGAATGGATTTATTCCCCAAATGAAGGGATCTGCCTTTAGCTTAATTGAGAGAAGACCAGTGTATGATCCAAGACTCATACTTCAGTATGTTTTAATGAACTGGATTAATTGAACAGCTTATAAAAAAGTGTTATAAGGGGGGGCACATTGCTGTATGCACGTATCAATGTGAAAGACCAAAGTCAGATGAGGATTTGTCATGTATAATGGCAACAGCCTGATTCTTTTCTGAAGCCTCTGGAGTTAGCATTTCCCTGGGCTTTTCTTGCCTCCTTCTTGGTTGAGAAGATTTTTCAAGCATGATATAAAGATCAAAGAGAGTTGATGACATGATTTTCTTCCCCCCACTTTTTGCTTCCTTGGCATCCTTTGTTCTGATTATTCATGCTTGAATATCCTTGCAAAAAGGACAGTGTCTGTTTGTTCTTTTACCTCTGGAAGTATGGGTAAATTAACCAATTAGAACTATAAGCTCAGGGTACTGTTTATTGTAGAAGGCTAACAAGCACAAGGAGCGAGATAAACAGTAAGCTCAATGGTGGCATAGACAGTTGGCAGCTGTGCAGATTAATACCTGTTTAAACTCAGATTGCGTCTCCCTGGAAGAAAGAAGCCAATTACCACCGTCCTGGCCTTCGTGGTGTTAGCAGTAGCTTAGACGGGATAGATGTCATCTTTCTTTCCAGTACTCTTCTCCACCATCACTTCAGAGATCTCTGCAGGGTCCTGGCATCATATGCTGTAGTCCTTGCCTTGAACTTTGTCATAAGAGCTATATGAGGCCCATAATGACCTACTTAACAGGATTTTGATAGTGCTTTCCTTCTCAATAACCTAGTTATTGCCTGTGTACCTTCCTTAGCTCAACCAACCTCAGTTGCAGGCAGAACTGTTGAGGAGACAGAGGACAGATCTCAGAGGAATTCACAGAAATAATTTACAATCCTGACAGAGAGCAATATTTTCTTAATTATCTTTTTCCAAGAATTTGAGAATCCACTGGAGTATGTCAGTTTATACCACTCTTGGCATTCTTAAAAGTGGACCGTTATTAAAAAGAAAAAAGAAAAAGTAATTGTACCACAGAAAGATCCTACTCTACAATTTTTAAGTTATTCTATGCATCACTGGAGATTTCAGTGCAAAATAATGAAGCAAGAGACACAGCTGCAGCTATATTAAATAGCACAGAAAGGTATAGAAGAAATCAAACCCTTTATTTTCAGAATGTAAAGGAAAATGCAGTGTTTGGGTTTAGGAGCAAACCGCCCCTAAGAGCGGGATATGTCGTGATGGCGCATTATGAGGTTCCTTGAACCTTCCAGTGAATTCTGTCGTATGAGCTACTGATTTTTCCATCCTATTTCCATTTATGAAAGCTAGTAGAGGTGGCCTGACTTTGAGCCATTCATTGCTGGAATTTCAGCTGGCCATTAAATGTATTCAAATAGTCATAATATAATCCACTTTCACTTAAAATAAGTTAGTGTAAAATTGCACAGACTAGTGTTTTGACTTAAAATGGTACCAGGTCGAAGTAGAACAACAGTGTTCAGGCTGTTTATCCATACACCTGCCATTATTTTCTGTCCTCCGTTGTCATGAGCATGAGTTTGGTCTACCTTCATTTTGTGCATTCGCTTACCCGTTCGCAGGGACAATGCGTGTCTCAAAGAGATGTCTTCATGATCATCACCTGCATATTGATCGGGCTGTCTCTGAAAAAAGGTGTAGGTCCTTACAAGCTAGGCTCAGCAGTGCCTGACTTCAGGTTTCTGAATGAAGTCCTAAGACCCAGGTTTGGTTTCTGTGCTGCCTCCATCGTGAGTGTGTGCTACAGGTGAGTCCCTGAACGGATCTGTTCTGTAACACCCTCCTGTCCTGCTCCCCAGTTACTCAACTGGAGGGCTGTGTAGCATGACCCAAAGCTTTTCTGCAGCCTGCACAGCTGAGTTTCCATTCTCTGGAAACCGGAGTACTAGAAAGTGTGGAAAATAGGCAGGAAAATAGGCATCTAGATATCTTTAGCGTAGATTCAGGATACAGCCAGGTTTTGTACCTGTTTGCAGAAAGCAGAAAGTGCTCCAGACCAGACATCATCATTATAATTTGTTTTTTTTCTCCGCAGGAGTGTTTCTGAACCCCTGCCGCATAGCCAAGGCCGAGACAAAGCCGTGAGCCTGTACCTCCCTGAGTCCCATTAAAATGGGATGGTCTTCAGGGGCAGTCGCCTTCAATCCTTTGAAAGGACAGAGCTGAGCCCACTGTTTTCTTTGGAAGGGCAGTGAGGTGGGACAACAGTGCCCTTGAGCTGGAGCCATGAGTCTGGGAACTAAGTTGCCCTCTGGAGTGAAAACCTCCGATTCTGAACATCTGAGGCAGTGCTCTGACTTCTTGGCTGGGCATTCCCTTCAACTCCCGTGCTGAAGCTGTGCCACCCGTGCCAGAAACTCTTGGGGCTGGATTGAGAAGGCAAAGGCGAGAGGGAGCATGATATTGTGCCCTGTATTCATGGTGGCATGTAGCTTGCTTCTCATACAGCGAGAGTGAGGATAAAGGGTGATGAATGAATGTGATGATGAAATGGGTATCTCTCTGCCACTTCCGTAATTTCATCCGAGCCAACTGGTAAGTGTTGGAGTGCCAGGAAACAACGTGGGTTTCCAGGGATCCAGGGAGGGATTTAAAAACATTTTTATGTTGCTTACTCACCCATGTTACATTTCTGCTACACCAGTGGGTTCTCAACAGCACAGCAATAAGTATGATATTAGTACAGTTATGGTTAGGTTTTTGTAATTATGTAAAAGCAGTTTCATTTATCAGTTTTTATTTCCCACCTGCATTTTTTACTGCGTGTTCTGAGATGCCTTAAAGTGTCACTGAAACAAACAACATGGTAGCAGTCGAGGTTGTTAAATCCATAGCTCCTGAAGGAAACTAAACATTTTTAACAGAAAATGAGACAAAGGTCATTAATGCAATGTGTGTTTGTGTGTCAGGCTGGGTGCTTTCTTCCTTGCAGTTGCACTTGCTGACGCTGATATGGTTCTGGCTGTTGCCAGTGCCTGCCTTTCCCTGAAGGGACAGCCTCTCTGGGGAAGAAGTATGAGACCTGACCCCTGACTTCCATCCTTTTTTTTATTTATTTTATTGAGTTGAGAGGCAGGCATGGGTGTGAGAGAGAGAGAGAGAAACAAGTCCCTTGGAGCTTTGTGGAGGCACGATGTGCACAAAGTGATGCTGAAGTCCCTTTGGAGGGGGGGCAAGGCAGGCAGCCAGGACGGTGGTGTTAGGAGTGCCTTCTGTGAGCTGGCACGCAGGACCTGGCAGGAGAGAAGGCTCAGGTGAGGTTCCAAGAGGGAGGTCTGGGCTGGAGCTTCCATTTCAAAGCTTTTTGAGGACAATAGGTTTATTGCACGTGGGAAGGGCTGGGAAGCTAGTGGTTGGGTGCATGTGTGGCTGGAGAAGATAGGGACCAAGCTGTAAGAGCTTTGAGTGTTAGTGCAGTAGACAGTCCTGACTCCTTATGGGCATTAGCACTGTAGAGCACTTTGAAGAGTCTGTCTTTACACAGAAGGTACTGCTCAGCCTTAATGGCACGTGGTGAAGCTGTTGTTTTGTTAACACATGTTACAGGGATAGATTTAGGCCAAGCCTAGCAGAGCTTTAGCTCTTCTCCCACTGCCTTTTTCCCCTGCTTCCTTGATGTGGTGCAGGAGAATCAGAACAAGATTGTGGCTTCCCTCCACCTCCTCAACCCCATGTGCTACACGCAAGGAATCGGAGACAAAACGACAGTGTCACACACAGAGCGAGTGACTGTCACTTCTCCCCATCAGCCACTTTGTGCCTGTGACTCAGCCTGCCAGGGGACCTCCGAGGAGCCTGCGTCCCTGTTGCATCACCCGGTGCAATGTGTGTAGAAAAGATGCATCTGCTCCTTTCAAGGGTGCTTAAAGAGCTGAAAACATATTTCAGCACCTTGGGGTGGGGTGAGAAGACATTAGCCTGCAACTAGATACCAGTTGTGAAGTACACACAATTTTGGGGAAGACTGAGCTGGTGGACTGCAGTACACAAAGCTGATTCCCTCCAGAGACGATGCGAGTAAAGGAGGGATAGACAGCAGCATATGGCAGTTCGGCTCTGAAGAGGCACTGTGCAAAATGGCACCTCCTTATTTAGCTTCCTCTCTGGATGCCCTAACTCAATTTTGTAGAAGACCTAATTCTTTCCGTGATAACTGAATGGATTTGGTCTGGAAATAGATAATCTCATGGTTCCTCTGACTGAAGTTTTTTCCGAAGTGGAAAGACACTATCAACTTCAAGGCAAATAACATATGTTGGAGGAGAATTTTAGGAGGCAGCATACCAAGATTTTAGGCCAAACCCTGAGGAAACATTTGGAAAGCATTTCAGAAGTAGCTAAATGCAGAAGAAAGAATCACAAAAGAAAAAGTCCGTTGACTTTCATCCACTCCTGAGCTGGACAAAATCAAAGGAACACCTTCTCTTAACTGTGGACACATCTTGGAAACATCTGCAGGCTGATGCTTCAAATAACGTCCTTCCTTCTGCTTGGAAAGATCTGCAGGCTGGGAGGGGAAGCACAGGTAGAAGGAGACTGGGGCTTAGTAGAAAGAGAAGAGAAGTTGTGTTTGGTCTGGCAAGTTGCATGTTTTATTGTCATTTGAAGCTACCTTAAGCTGGATCTTGTGCTCTGTGAATCACCTTGGAGAAGTCATGGAGCACTGCCATGAGTTGATGAGGGAATGGTAGTAAGTCAGTGACATAACTAGAGTGATGGGGTTGGAGTAGAGCCAGAAGGCCAGATATGACAAAAATAGCTCAGTGTAACCGACAGATTTTGTTTTCCTATGTATGTGGCCCTTTTATGGCCTCACATGATTATTTCTTATGTTTCAAATCAAGAAATACTCATTTTCAGAGCAAAAATTAGAGCAGGAGGCATACAGAGTATTTGTTTAAATTCTGACTTTCCAGCATGTTGGTGGTCAGGTATAAAATTTGCTGGCCTCGCCCTCCTGAAGGAAAAAAAGAAAGAGATGTTAAAATAATCTGTATCCATCTACCTTAGGGAAAGCAGTCAGATGGTGTGATTCCACTCAAAGTAGTTGGAGTGTTGTAAAAGTGATGAGGAGAAGGAAAACTTAGAAATATTTGTTTATTCATTGGCTGGGAAAGGGAAGGAAATAAATATTTTTCTAGGAAAAGAATGCACTTTTGGTTTTATGGTTTGTATAGCATGCCCCAGTTATAGTTCTAGGCATTGAATGGGAGTTCAAATAAGACTAGTCAAGACTGACTAGAGATGTGTGCTCAGAATTTGTCATTGTCTCTTGTCAAGGTCATAGACTGTCCTTATGTCATCTTGCACTGGTATTGAATTTCAGCAGACCAAATTTTGAAAGTTTTTAGAACTGCCAAAGGTAATCAATTGAGATAAATCTGCGGAGGGAAAAGAAGTTGAGGGAAGATGAAAAGTGCTGACAGTTAGTTAACTTAGTAAAACTGTAAGCCTAAGGGTTACACGTGCCATCTAGCAGTAAGAAAGAAGCCTAATAAAAAGAAAGGAAATTTGATACCAGACTTTGTCCTAAAAGGTAAACGATTATATGTGAAAGAGGGGCATATAGAAGGTTAAATGTAACTGTTGCAGATGCTTACTGGAAGTTTCAAGCAATAAAATTTGCAGGATTAAATAAAAAGAAATGGGAGGATTTAAAGTAACATTTATTAGAGCATAAAACTCTTAGGAAAAGGTCTTAAGAACAATAGGAATGTAAGTCAGTAAAACAGAATGACTCTGAAATAAATTGTGAATGACCAATTATACAGGTTTGCTTGTTCTGTTTGTGGGAGCTTTTGCACATTCTGAATTTTATAATAGTCTCTGACCAGATTTCTTTTCAATGAATCAGGTGTGATTCTTTTCATGCAGGAACCGCAAATGTATAAAGGGATACCATAACAATGATTTACATTATTAAAACTTAGAATGTGTTAATTAATATGCAATATCCTCTAGATTAAATAGCCAGATCTTCATTGGACTTCTGGTTTGTGTGTTTACAGTCATTCAGATATGAAAAAAATCTACGTTTGAGCATATACAGCTGCACTTGAAAATGCGTTTGAATAGCTGCATAGCTAATTAGCTGATACAATTATGTGGGCATATTTTGTACATACAAATAAGGAGGCAGTGAAACTGTAACCTTAAATATAATTTATTTTTGACACTGTTTTGATAATTTAAAAAGCTATGAGTCATTGCTTATTGAAAGTGCCAGGAAGATTTCATTTGTTGCCCACGTATTCCCTGTGTGGCAATAGTAACTCACCAGCCCTGTTGCAGTAAGCGAGGATGGAGAGCAGATGACATCAGTGCACAGAGTAGTATGTGAAAAGGCAGGGTGAACCTCAACCTCTGAACCAAGTACCAAGGAAAAGTTTGCCAGATGAAAAGGGCATTTAAGCATTGTTTCAAAAATCAATTTCAAGGCCTGTGGGGATGAGATCACAGTAGCTTTGAAAGTAGGACTTAGGTAAATAAATGACAAATTACTGTTTCCAAAATCCAGCCTCAGTAATCCATATTCAGTCAACTTTTGACTTTGCGGCTTAGATTTGATGGGTAGAAATAATTGGGCTGAAATTCTTGCGGTGGATAACAATTGCAGCTCAATTTTGTAGAACATACGACCACGTGATAGGTGGTTTATATATGCTATACCGCATAAATGTAATTATGCATGTCTCTGTGGAAGAGAAAATGGACCTGGTAGTGAGGAGCTGGAACTGATGCATGGTGAGTTGATACTGTAAGACATTTATTTGGGGTGAAAGGGTCCATGAAAAAAGGAAAAGTGTGTTGCACCAGTGGAGAATAACTTGGAGAGAGAGTAAAGAATCTACTTAAAAGGAGAAGAGATTTGCCAAATTATGAGAAGTAAGAAAAGATACCACAAGCGACTCCTTTGCCTTTTCTTTATTAGGAAAGTAGCAGAAAGGGGGCTAATAGGTGAAGGTGTTAAGTAGCAGAAAGGGGGCTAATAGATGAAGGTGTTTTATGCATGCTTTAGTAAAAGTGGAGCTCAAGATTTGGTTGAGGAGAGGGAACGTTAAACACTGACAGGGGTGTTAAGAGCGGGTGTCCATAAGGGAGGTGCTCAGCAACAGCTATGACACATCCAGGAGAATTTGGAATGAAAATGTCCATAATATCTATAAAATTCCTCCCTGCTGTCTGTCTGGGATGGCTTGGCTGGGTGTAGTGGAGCTTTCACTGCTCCTGTCTTTCTCAGGTGGAAATAAAGGAGTTTAGGAGTGGTAGATAGGGTGGAAATGAGGATCCATGTTGTCTGTTCTCTCACCTTGTCCCCATCTTGTCCCTACAATTTTGGACTCTGTGTTCAGGAACGCTCGTTTGTAGTGGTTTCTGATTCTTTGCTTTCTCTTCTTCCTTTCATTTGGTAGAACCACACAGGGTCCAGTAGGTCTGCTGGAGCTGAGGAAACGCTGGTTCCCTGTGTGCAAAACAACCATCAGTCTGAAAATCTTAACAGGTTTACATGCAAAAAGAGCGAGGACGTTCTACGCTGTTCTGTATCCAGAATTAAAATGAGCCTTCTTAATTTAGATGGAAGTACGCTGTCCATATTGCAAGACTGCATCTACAGTTTGGGCATCTTTATTAGCTGTGTATTTATAACGTTTTATGACACTGTGACAAACAGACAATATCCAGGCATTCTGAAATAGCTACCAATTAATGCTCATGTGATGCCTGTACATACCTTACGAAAAGTAGCTTGCTTTACTGTCATGGACTGGTGAATTCAATGACCCTGATTTCCTTTTCACTTTAACAAATTCCCAGTTGTCCCTAGCATGTGTATTACAGAAACGGATATCTAGGTGATTAGCTTTACTTATTTTTTATAGCTGGGCTTTGATTTTGTATAAATATAATGAATAGTTGGATTTCTAGGGTTTGGAGGAAACTAGCGTTTTTTGTGTCATGATTCCTGGAGAAGGCAGTTTTGTTTAAAATCCTTCTGCATCACTTTACCAGTCCAGGATCAGGAAGGCTATTTACTATTTTTAGACAACGATGTTTATCCAGAAGCAGAAGAGGTAACACCGACTGACATTGTTTGACCCTTTCACTGGCTTCTCTTTTGCTGTTTGGCTCCCCTGCATGTGTATGTGCCTTAGAAGGGACGCTTGAGTACTCTGAAAGGAAAACCACAGCCCTTTTGTTATGCAAGGACCATCAATTTTTTCATAGTGCCACTGTGTGACCAGGGTATCTCCCCTCCAAAAATAAGGAATAACGTGTGCTCTTTTTCAACTTAGATACACATTCATAGTTATAAATATGCACGTATGTATTTCCTGCTGGTTCCCATCAAAAGTACCTTTGTATGAGCAGACACCTGATCAAGCTATGGACATCGGAAATTTGCATGCACAGGCTGGGTACATGCAAAACCACTATCTGCAGTGATCGCATTTAACTTGAGAATTAAGGAGTTATGCTCCATAATACAAATTGTTGAACGTGTTCAGCTTGGATAAAACAGGAAGGATTTAGTAATAAATATAGCTGCCTAATGTGAATCTTATGGAAAGCTTCTTCCAGAATGGCGCTTAACTTTTAATTACAGGACATTTCAGGTTTACATGCACCAGGACATGGTAGAAATACATTGATTTTTTTTTTTTTTTTTTTTAACAGCACTTGTGCTCGTTCAGTGAGTATCTTATCTCCATGGAGAGATCAGTTGATACGCAGTGCTGACTTTTGATGTAAGAGTGCCATTCTTTAAAAAGTTATGAATATGGAGGATCTTTTGTTGCTGCCAAGAAATTAAAAATAAATCCCCAAAGGCTCTGTGTGCAGAGATTTTCGAAGGACCTAAAGGACCCTGCTTACCTAAGACAGTTTTGGTTGCCCAAAGATGGGCATCCAGTGCTCTTTTAGATGTACTAGCACATCTTGCTTGGCATCCAGCTGTTGGCATTGTCATATCTGCCATCCTCGGGGATCCCAGGGTATCTCAGATTGCACTAGGTACCTCTGTGCAGGCACAGACTTGAGCTCTGTGTTTCCACTGGAAGCCAGTGAGTGCTGATGGCTGATTTGACCCTTTGTGCTTTCTGGCCCTGCACTCTTGAGGGCTGTGCTTGGAGACCCACAAACATTTAATGTCTCAGATCTCATGTCTGTCACTTCCCTGCCTGTTCAGGGGAATATATATATGTATGTATGGGATATATGTATGGGATATTTGGGGGGGGGGGATTTATAGGAAAGCGTTCACATATATATAAATATATTTAAGCATGGTCTTAGTACCAGTTATGTCTTTACTTGATAATGGTTTTCTTAGGTGATATAGCAGACTAGAGTCCTGATTCTAAGAGAGGCAGAGAGATTATAAACTGCTTGGCACTTGCTAACTTAAATGAAAAGTGCAGGGATTCAGCATATGCTTGGATTAGGCTTTAAAATAATGAAGTATCTTCTTTATACCATATTTGTCTCTATTCAAAGCCTTTTATCCTTCACTCCTCCTCTTCCTTCACAGTGTTTCAGGAAATTACATATTTCTTTTTGATTTATTAGTTACTATAAGCATAAAACCACGAAGTGATCTTAGTTCATTCTCATATTTTATCTGAAAACAGTGCAATTTACATTTCTTAGTTGACCACAAGAGGTTTAGCTAAGTGCTTTCTGTCTCCCACTCTCTTTCTATAAACCCATCTGTGTTTGCTCACGTCTCATATTTATTTCACACTTTGTTTCCCTTCTAGATCATGAAGCTATCCTTTGCAGCCACAAAAACATCCCTGTAATGACTACAGAGATGCAGAATTTTATATTATGAACTGAACTCACTATATAGCATTGGTAGTATTTTTCCTGCCGACCAGTTCTGTCTGGCAAGCCTTCCCAGGGGAGCCCTCCACTCCAGCCCCTCAAAAACCTGAGGATTGACCTCTCCAGGAGCTGGCTTCCATAGCCCCTTCAATTCCTCTTGACTCAGTTGAAGCTACAGCTTGTGGAGTATGATGATACGCTTCAGCACAGGGTTTCTGAGACCAAATGGGGCTGCAAGTTCCCATCGGGGTATAGAAGGATTCAGCAGCCAAATACTTATTTCATGTAGCTATATGGGATTGACTTTGGAGAGCAAATTTTCTTGTTGGGAAAGCGACTGAATGAACTGCAGAGCAGCTGCTTGATCAGAACTTAAGCTAAATGGCTCTGTGTCAGTGAGCTACTGAGACAGCTGAATGCATTAAATAAAATGAGGTCATTTAAAGTGTAAAATAAATAATACAAAAAGAGTTATGCAGTACAAATCAGATTACATGCTTTCCTTCCAAGCATCCTCATTAAGTAGCTGTTAGCTACTTATTTACTGATCTTCATTCAGATTTTTAGATGCTTATATCCATGTTTACTTTTTACTTGATGAGCAAGCAAATAGGATATGAATTCACATTTTAGTTATTAATGTTAGTTATTGAAAATTTTCAGGAGGAGAGACAATGAAAGTTATTTTTGTGCATGTTTCTTCAGTGGCTCTTTCGTGTTAACAGTAGAGGTTGGTTGGTAGCAAGAAAACAAAATAACGAAGCTTTTTTTGGAAGTAATGTCCTAGGACAAGTAAAATCGAGGTAGCTAAATCTGGGGTGTTCTGTTGTATTGCATGATACAATTATCACAGAGTTGTTGAGCACATAAGCCTTGTGCCTGTTGGGGTTTAACCCCAGCCAGCAACTAAGCCACACACAGCTGCTCACTCGCTTTCCCCCCACCCAGTGGGATGGGGGAGAGAATCAGAAGGAAAAAGGTAAAACTTGTGGGTTGAGATAAGGACAGTTTAATAGAACAGAAAGGAAGAAAATAATAATGATAACAATAACAGTAATAAAATGACAGTAATAAAAAGATTGGAATATACAAAACAAGTGATGCACAATGCGATTGCTCACCGCTTGCCGACTGATGCCCAGTTAGTTCCCAAGCAGCAATTCACTCCCCAGGCCAACTGCCCCCAGTTTATATACTGGGCATGACATCACACGGTATGGAATATCCCTTTGGCCAGTTTGGGTCAGCTGTCCTGGCTGTGTCCCCTCCCAACTTCTTGTGCCCCTCCAGCCTTCTTGCTGGCTGGGCAGGAGAAGCTGAAAAACCCTTGACTTGGTCTAAACACTACTTAGCAACAACTGAAAACATCAGTGTGTTATCAACATTCTTCTCCTACTGAACCCAAGACATAGCACTGTACCAGCTACTGGGAAGAAAATTAACTCTATCCCAGCCAAAACCAGGACAGTGCCTTAGAAACACTTCTACTCAGTGCTGTCACTATGGAGGGAGAGGAAAGGGTCTTTGTAGAGACCAGGCTCTAGGTTCTTTAGTGGACAAGACATACCAAATATTTACCAAAGTACAGACTTAAAACTGAGCTGGAGCCTAGTTTTTTGTTAGTACCTATGAAACTCCACTATTTTTCTCCTTTAGCCAAACATCAAGTTTTTCTTCCCTGACTGTGCTGGTAATGCAGTGCTCCAGCAACCATGACCTCATGAGTTAGACCAGCATATTCAGCTGCAGAGCACCTTCTAAGGAGCCTCTTTTGGCAGTCAGGAAGCGTAGTCTGAAAGAAAAAGAGGTGCAAAATCATTCCTACGCTTGGCAGTCTCCAGCTTCTTTGAGAGCCTGTTGGAGCTTCTGGCAACACAAGAAAATTAGAGCAGCTTTCTATTTCTGAAAGTGAAATAGTCATGCATATCCTCTTAGCTGCATAATGAACTGGCTAGCTGCTACGCTGGCCTGTCAGGTAAAGGTGGAACGAAGCAGCAGAAGCATCCTGGAGTTGCAGAGTGGGAAGAGGGAACTTAAGCAACTTCCTCAACTCTGCTGGCCCAGATCACCATCTTGGTCACCTTCCTCTTTTCCATTGGTAATGGAGTTGCCACAGGCCTGTTGCCCTTTGCAGATCTAGCTGTGAGCAAAGTCATCAGGGCAGGCACTCGGAGTGACAGTTCTGCACAGATACCTAGCGTAACCCAGGTGCAGGGTAAAGTGGTTTTTGTGGTTATACTGCTTGTGCCGATGTAGAGCTTGTTTGTGCATCCACAGAGCACCACATAACTAGCCTCTCTCCACAGAGCTACACAGTATGAATGTTGCCCAATGGCAAAAACAATTAGTAAATAAATAACCACGCTGAGCATCACTCAGAAGACCTGGATTGTTTTCTTAATGTTGATGTTATTTCCTACCTGCTTTCATTGCCCCAAGAGCTCACCTCATTCAGTGGTTCATATAAACCTATTGGGTCAAAAACTTCTGGACAGGGGGGACTGCTGTTGAAGTTGAGCTTCTCACTTTTCTGTCACTGAAGCAGTTCTCTGGAAACATCATATCAGAGTGTGTGTTCATGATGGCTGGTCTGCTGATGTTCTCCAGCAAGACGTCAGTGAAATGTTTTCATCTATTGCATCCATTGCATGATTAATTAGCCGCCAGCCTACCTCTTATATCTGTCCTGGTGGTTTTGAAAGGGGAGGTGATTTTTGAAGGAGTCAACATGATTGTTGAAGATATTGCACATAACTGGATCAGTCATATTTTACTTGATTTTTAAAGCCATCATCTTCACAGTAGAATCCATCCATTCCCTCTGCATTGCGTAGGTAAGTCCATTGAAAGTACAAATTTATAGAGAACGAGGTCTTAAAAATGCTAACAGCCTTGCTCTGTGAGCTCTGTGAGATGACTGAAATAATTGCATTAGAGAAAGTGCAAAATTTTCTAATCCTTTCGATTCATTATTAAACACTAAAACTGAATTCTGATAACATTATCAGATGATCCTTTAAGTGAGCAAGCACGTTCAGTGAATTTAAGTGTTTCTCTACTGAATACGGCAATGGCAATTCAGTGTAGGGAAAGTGGGTTGCTGGTGAGAGAAATTACAGAGATGCCTGAGACCATTTTAGGTCATTTACATCCTCTTTAGTAGCAGGGCAAGAATGGGGAAATGCATCTGTAGCCCCAAACTGCGAAAGGCCTCTGCTATCACATATTTGAGGGAAAGAAATCCAAACCATCTCCTGCCTTTTCAAGAGCCAAAAGTATCAATGCTCCCACCCAAAGCTCTGGCTTTGTCCTGTCAGCTTTTGTTGGGAAGGCTGATGTTGCCACCACAGGCATCCGTCTAGGAGGAATTCAGAATAGAAGATGTCATGAAATTGACATTTCAAAACATAATTTTGCATTAGAATTAATATAAATACATGAGGGGTACTTTGCTAGTTATATTATTAATTTCCATATTTAATTCAGAAAAAAAAATTAAATGTTTAATTCGCTTCAAGCCGCTGCAGTATTTCCAGTTCACCACGTCTTAAAGCTGCAAAATGTAAATGTTCCTGGGTAAAGACTGTGCAGAATAGAAGTGAAGGGCTCTAGCAGGTTCCTGTTCCAGGCAGGGAAGCTTGTTCCTTGTGGAAATCCAACTTGTGTACAGGGCAGGATCTGGAGCTCCTCCTCGTTTAAAAAACATGTCTGGAGGACAGGATTCTTGAATTCTGCCCACAGAGGGTAGGATAGGCAACGCTCACTGCATCAAGCAGCAGTAACTAGCCATTTGTCATTATTCCCCATGTTCAGTGTGTGGCATCATGCCATAGAGTTAAGAACCCACCCCCTGTTTAAAGGTCACCTCATCCAAGGGCTCTGAAACTGCAGCCTTATTTATGTCGTGCCAAAACATGTGTGTGTCCCTGCAGGTATGGATAGTGTTATTGGGACAAACAAGGCAGAACTAGCAATGAGCTCTGGAGACCGAGGAGTCTAATCCCAGATTTTTTTGATGTTGAGAAGATTCAGCTAGTGTACACATGCAGCACATGAGCATGCAGGTCTCAAGGTTAAAATATTGATTTGGTAGTGTACTGATGGTTTCAACTGCTTGAAATTTTACTTGCCTGGTACATGGCATCCGTTACCTCGAAGGGCAGTGCTGCCATTTAAAAACAGATTTGCTCCTGTTACAGGTATGTGCCTAGCATAGGTGGTTTAACTGGTGAATGTACAGCCTGCCAAGCTGCAAGGGCTTCCACATAGCTTTTTTTTCTTCTGAGCTGGATTCCTTAAAGTGGTGTTTAGTAGAAGTTGTACCTGCCATGCAGTCTATGGATGTTGGGTTTGACTTTGTCAGACATTGAGTGGTTGGACAGCATCTAACTCCAGTCTTCATTTGTTGCTGCTTTTTCTTGGAGGGGGAGGAGGTATAAACTGTGCATAGCAGAAAATGTAGAAAATACTCATATTCTCACAAGTCACTTGAGAGTGATTGGTTGGAAAGAAGTGTGAGAGGGAAGGGAAGGGGAAAGGGATTGGTACAGTAAAGAGGATAAACAGAGTTGGGATGAAGGGGAAGACAGAGTAGAAAAACTGGGAAGGCTTCATTCAGGTCAAGGACATAAGACAGGGTCTACATGTGGATGAGTTAGGGCAAGTCGTAGAGCTCATTTCTCAGCTCCAGCTTCTCCTTTTCTTTGGGCACTGGGATCTGGCAGGTCCTGTCCACCTGAAACTGTTTGAATTCCCTTCCAGCTCCCCAAACAGCATAGGATTTCGAGCATATATACTTTCTGGAGAGGTTTTCTGCTCCTTTCTCTCCCTTCTTTAAAAGTGTTTTCTAAGCTTCCCTGCTCTTTCAGCCAGGATTTGGAGGAGGGAAAGGCTTACCACTTCATGCCATTTCATCCTTCTATCTAAGCACATTTGGGTCTGGGAGCCTTCTTGCCAGCCCTGACGTGAGTCAGTGCAAACCTAGCACTTCTGGATAGGGAATTGAGACCCAGCATTTTGGAAGCGTGCATCCAAACACGCAATGCAGAGACTGGAGCAAGTGCTGAGACCAAGCATGCGTGATGTCTATATCAGAGGTGCTGGCGTGCTGGCACAGAAGAGTGGACGGAAAGTCCCTGGGGTCTGTGTCTGTCAGACAGACGTGATCGTTTCTGTAGCGAGTTGTCATTCAGCAAAACAGAGCACTGAGGTGAACGGGCTGCTTCAGTAGGACCCCAGTGGCAGATATGTCAAACGCCAGGTGCCTTCCCAAGGTTTCGGGTTATCTTTTTTCTCCCCTATTTCTGCTTGTTCTTCCCCTCTGACAAAGCCTACCTCTTCTCTTGAACCTACCAGCTATAGCTGGAAGAACGGAAACTATTTTGGTGGTAGCTTAGGTCCCCTGAGGCTGAATGATTTCTGCTGCAGAACTAGAGCTCTTGATTTATCACAATCCTTTTTGTGGTGTCTGTAATACAAGTTGTCTGTACCTGGGCTTGAATAAAAAGCTGAGGCTAATATGAGAAGTTCTCAGTGGGATCCTTATGCTGTATAGCTGTAGGCATTTAATTCAGGTGTCAGAATTAAGAATGCAGGCCAAACCATAGAGGCAATGGTCAGACAGTGACTTCCCGAAAATCAAGTTCTGAACACGTAAGCTGAGAGTTTGCTTTTCACTGACTACGTACAAACTGATCACTTTAATATTAGGCTACTGAAATAATGTGTCTGAAATCAAAAGGTGTGTATACCTCCATGTGACAGTAGAAGCCATTTGTGTATTGTAATGTCTTGACATTAAAATGAAGACTTATCATAATCGCCTTGGGTTTTGTTTTACTTTCTCTGTTTCTTTTCCGTCTCACCTATGCTTGAATTGTATGTGGTATTTCTCTTCCGTCCCACTCTTCGCTGTCTTTTCTCTAGCCTGTGTTCTGTTTTGTCTGTGCTCCTCTGTGTTCGTAGTGGTCAGAGAAATGAGAGCAGTAGGATTGCGGTCCCTTTGCCTCATGAATCTCCACTTCTCTTCCCTCTTCTCTTTGTTGGAGGGGGCTTGATACAATAGAAAGAGTAGACTGGGAGATGGATTATCATGGGGTGGGTTCAGTTTGAAACAGCTGTGTGTCATCCCTATCTTGCCCATTTTGTCTCTGTGCTGATTGACACCCTGATCAAATGGCTGAATTTGAAGAGTTCATAATGTCTTAAAATTTGGAGTGCTTTTACAATCTATTTCAGAGAAGGGAACTGACTGTATCCTAAGCAATAAAAAACTAGCAGAGCCTTCAAAGATCAGGCAGAAAATTTTTTCCCCACAGAATTATTATTACTTACAACAAAAACCAGAGCACCACGTTCAAACCATGCTTTGTTTAGCTGTATTAACCCTCATATGTTTGTAAAATGTGCTTTCATCCTCACTTCATGTTTCCTGAATATCTGAACAGAGACACCAGGTGCACACAAAGCAAGTGATGGGCTAAAGTGAAGAGACTTTAGTCCAGGAGCTATATTTTAACCAGAAGTCTGAGGAGATTAGATTGCATGCGGAGATTTGTTTGATCCAGTTCCTGTTAACTGCAACCATAGATTAAGTATACAGTCTTAAGTGTCTAAAATTAAAAGGTATTCTATGCAATGATGTTAATAATTAACTAAAATCATGTTGAATTCAAAGGTAGACTTGTGTTTAAACAGAGATGGGTATATTTTTGAGGTCAATGCACTGCACAATTGACTTAGGAAACACACATGAGAACAAGAACGTCATCTGCAAAAAAACAATGAAATGCACAAAATCCAGTGTTAACTAATTAAAGCTAACAAAAGGAGCAATATGCACCTGTATACAATTTATCTTCTCTGCAAAGGATTTCATGTAGAAACGAAAAAGCCTACATCTACATCTAAAACCTATAAGCACTTGATAAAAGCATTTATTCATAGAATCATGGAATCATTTAGGTTGGAAAAGACCTTTAAGGTCATCGAGTCCAACTGTTAACATAACACTGCCAAGTCCACCACTAAACCATGTCCCCAAGCACCACATCTACATGTCTTTTGAATACCTCCAGGGATGGTGACACAACCACTTCCCTGGGCAGCCTGTTCCAATGCTTGACAACTCTTTTGGTGAAGAAATATTTCCAAATATCCAATCTAAACCTCCCCTGCCACAACTTGAGGCCATTTCCTCTCATCCTATCATATTTGAACATGTATATCTAACAACCATTCATATAAACCTGTGAATGACCCTGAAAGAGACATAAGGACAGGTACACTCATCCATTTATTAGGAAAAGTGGCCTGGCAAATCATCGTGAACATCTGAATGTGGAACTGGGACAAGAGGGGCGTCACACAGTCAAACTTTGTAATTTCCAGTCAGAAATCTAGTTGCTACATTTTGTACTAAATCAAGCATATTAATCATCGGGGGGGGGGGGGGCGCTGCTAAGTACAGAACTGCAAAAATCAGTAGGATCGATCAGAAATAAAAAAATACTGGTATCAGTGTTAGAGAGGGAGCAGAACTCATGCTAAATACTGCTTTTCCCCCTTGCAGTGGTCTGCAGATCCACCAGAACACCTGAATGATAATTCTGTGATTTGCAAAGACACCATAACTCGTTTGGTTTTTCATGCTTCCAGAATTTTGGCAACAGAAATGAGACAATCTGTCTGATTTCCTGGGTGAGAGAAATAAACAATGCTGTTTTAACATACTACACAGTCTGTCACTTTTGCATTTGATAGTGCCATTCACATTGTACCTTAGGCCAGCTGTGGGTGCATAATCATGACTGGAGCAGATATTTTAAAAACTGGATTTTGATGATTGGTTATTCTGAAATACAGCAATCTAAGGACAGGGAAAGAAATATTTCAGATTGACAACTAAAACCATCATGAGTAGCAAAGTTTAGTACCTTATCTGAGTCTTTTAGACTGGTTGATTAAAGCAGGATACTAAAAGGATTAATCGTTAAGGCTCCTAAAATAAACTTGTGTATGATTCATGGAAGGGTAGAAACTTCACCATCTAGTGGCTGCCAGTTGGGTCAAAGGTACCCTGTTAGCAGGGTTCAGTCACTGACCAAGCAAGTGCAGACAGAACACGTTTTAATTTTAGGCTCTTGAGACTGTATACTTAATCTATGGTTGCAGTTAACAGGAACTGGATCAAACAAATCTCCGCGTGCAATCTAATCTCCTCAGACTCTGGGAAGTATAGCTTCTGATCTGAAGTCTGTTCACTTTAGCCCATCACTCACTTTGTGCATATCTGGTGTCTCTGTTCAGATATTCAGGAAGTAGGAACTGAGGATGAAAGTATGTTTTAGAAAAGTGTGGGGTTTTTGTAACCAAATGAGGGTTAGTACACCTAAACAAATAAAACATAGTTTGAACATATCGATCTGGTTTTATTGTAAGTAATAATAATTCTGTGGGGAAAAACTTTTCTGCCTAATCCTTGTAGGATCTGCCTAAGCCTTGCAGGCTCTGCTAGTTTTTTTATCTCTCAGGATACAGATAGTTCCATTTAGTGAAATACACTGTGAAATCACTCTGTATTTTAGGATATTTGTGAATTCTTGAAGCTTGCTAGCCTGAACAGAATTCTGTAATTCTGGGGAGAATGCAAAAGCAAGCAGTGTTTCCTCTGTCTGTCCTTTATCGACCACAACTACCTTCATCTGCTGTACAACTGAAGGGTGCAAATAGCTTCATAGAAACAATAATTAAATTCGGTTTAGGGTACAAAGATAAATGGGCACTGAATGCTTGTGGAAGTGCAGAAAAAGGTTGGTTTGTGCTATGAAGATACAGGTAAGGATCCCATAGCTTCAGGTAGTTAGTTGGACCAAATCTCTGATTTCTTAAAGATATTACAGTGTTAATACTTTCACTATACAGCTCTGGCAAGTGCAGTAGCACTAGATAACTCATAATCTGTCTAATGGAAACAAATAGCTATGGACGCATGTCAGAATTATTAGTGTTGAGTCAAGTTAATTTGATTTGTTCATTTAACAAATTGAATTGTTTCAGCTAATTATATAGCGTGGCATAAATGCAATGAGGGATGTTCAGAGAAGAAAACTATTCCTTTTTTCCTCCACTAAATTAATGAAACTATAAGGGAAATATGCACTCAGAGTATGCAAATAATGTCCAGCTTCATATGCTGAATTTTGCAACCTCCATTATGGTGTGACTCTTCCTGGGCTTCTTGTTC
Organism: Leptodon cayanensis; assembly: GCA_027564655.1. Taxonomy (NCBI): domain Eukaryota; kingdom Metazoa; phylum Chordata; class Aves; order Accipitriformes; family Accipitridae; genus Leptodon; species Leptodon cayanensis. The sequence continues at coordinate 25,167,564 of JANXJC010000029.1, forward strand.
AACTGACTGATGAAGCATCTTCCTCATAGCCCCAGACTACTCTCTGGAGAAGCCTATTTTAACTGTTCTTCTCCACTGCTACATGAGGAGCCTGCCTTTCTCTGTTAGATGGGGACATCTCAGCTAGGTGCATAAGATTGTGTCCCTGCCTCCTGTAACTCTGATGAAGAAATGGACAAAATGAAGGTCTGTTCAAAATTCTAGTACCTTTTCAACTTACTGGACTATAGCCTTTTCTAAGTGGGAATGATGGTGGCTTAAGAGGTTCCGGATATTAAAGTTTACTGATAATAAATACAGAAATATGTAAAATTCAGGGTTTTGGGGTTACATAGAAAAAATGCTCTGCGTGAAATCAATGTGACTCCCCTTTCTTCTTTGCAGTGTATCCTTTTATAGATTATAGCAGTTTTACTCTGTTCTAATTTTCATTTGTTGTTCTTTTTTTTCTTGAACATTTTGAGAGTGAAGCTGGCAATGTATATAGCAAACAAGTTGTATTTACATGTTTTCATGATTTTTAAAATGTAGACTCTCCAAAATTGCGTTCAGCACTGATTACTTCAGAATGCTTGCAGAAGAATGCTCTGATGCTTCTGGTTTAACCAATGTTACTTAGTCTCACTTTCTATTCCTTATGAAACAACACTTTCATGACATAAAAGTAGCAAAGCAACAGATAGAGTTCAGACCCCTGTTGTGCTTGGTAGGGTACAAATATGCTTGGAAAACTTGAAACAAAAATTTGAAGCAAAATGCGAGAGAGGTATCTTTGTCCATATCTTTGTATAATGATGCTTTAACATAGATTGGAATGCTGAAGTAGAAAGTGTTAGGTCTGGATAGCTGTGGTTGACCTCTTCCCAATTTTGTGTTCAAGTTGTAGTCTCCTGTCAACCTTACTGCAATACGTCTTGGTGCATACTTTGGTTCTACTTAGACACACGTTGAATGGTTCCCTTAGCAAGAGAATTTGAATATAGACATGACATGGTTGCCAGAGGTAGCGTACTGCAGCTTTTAAAGTTACGAGTGCTCTGTCTGCATGGAAAAGCATCAGGCTGTGCAAAGATGCCCATGTCAGGTCTAAATGTGTTAACTTGAGGGCAAGAAGCAGTAGAGTTGGGCAGTGTGGTGCCCTAACTGGATGAGCACAGCCTGATTTTTTGTGTGGCCAGCAGGACTATGGCAGCGATCGTCCCCTGTACTCGGCACTGGTGAGGCCACACCTCGAGTACTGTGTTTGGTTTTGGGCCCCTCACTACAGGAGAGACATTGAGTTGCTGGAGCATGTCCAGAGAAGGGCCACCAAGTTGGTGAGGGGCCTGGAGCACAAGTCTCGTGAGGAGCGGCTGAGGGAACTGGGGTTGTTTAGTCTAGAGAAGAGGAGGCTGAGGTGAGACCTTATAGCTCTCTACAACTACCTGAAAGGAGGTTGTAGCGAGGTGGGTGCTGGTCTCTTGACCCAAGTAACAAGCAATAGGACAAGAGGAAATGGCCTCAAGTTGCGCCAGGGGAGGTTTAGATTGGATATGAGGAAAAATTTCTTCACCAAAAGGGTTGTCAGGCATTGGAACACGCTGCCCAGGGAAGTGGTTGAGTCACCATCCCTGGAGGTATTCAAAAGACATGTAGATGTGGTGCTTGGGGACATGGTTTAGTGGTGAGCTTGGTAGTGCTAGGTTAATGGTTGGACTTGATGATCTTAAAGGTCTTTTCCAACCTAAACGATTCTATGATTCTATGATAATGAGTATGTAGGGAGCCATATTCATGTTCAGTGTGGACAAACTCAGAAGCTAATTCCCCTGAATCAGGTGAAGAGTCTGCCTTCTTGCTAGGCTGTGCCTGTTTTATTGTTTCCATATCCTCTCAGTCTCATTTTCCTTTTTTGTTTTCTTAAAATCTCTGTATTGGTTGCACCCCATCTGTTCTGTATTTTGTAAGCCTCATGGGCAGGTGTTCTCTTCTCTTCATGTTTCCACAGTGCCTGGCAGGGACTCGTAACTGGGAGTCCAGGTTCTACCAAAATGTAGGAAGTACAAGACTAGCCTGGATCTTGTGAAACTCTTCATCCAGAGCATAAGATGAAATACCACCAAATGTATGGTCAATTGCGTGTGTAAGCTTTACGAGTAAAATAATTGTGTGTGTTGTAAATTATAAATCATGTCACAGGAAGAAGTGGGAATTGCTTTGGTCCTAGGCAGCACATCTCTGACTGGAAATAGCTGAGCACTGCAGAATGGATTCACTGGCTCAACTCTCGCTGGGCTTGAGAGAAAACTTGTGGTCACCCTAATCTGTGTTTCATGTCTGTGGCTTTAAATTATGATACAATAACCTGTTCTCTGTTGAAGTGTGTTTCATTTCACAAGGAAAATCTTAAAACATTAATTACTAAAAAGCCTCATGGCTTCCTCTTGCTACTGTAGTACAAGTGTAAACCTTCAGTACTATGTAACTTATGGCAGAAGTTAAAGAGACTGTTCACAAAATCACGGAGTAGTTGAGATAGGAGGGGACCTCCGAAGTTCATCTAGTTTAACCCCCACTGCTCAAAGCAGCATCAGCTAGAGCAACTTACTCAGGACTGTGTCCAGATGGTTTTTGAATATCCCAAGGACAGAGACTCCATGACCTCTCTTGGCATCCTGTTCCAGTGTTTGACCACCCTCATAGTACCAGTTTCTTCTGTGCAACAGCACACAGACCTCTGAATTCTTCCTGTTTGCTCCCCTGGCTGCATGCATTAGTGTACAGGCACTTCAGAGGCGCCTAGTCACGATGATTTCCCAGGAAAGGTATGAGCCCATGACACTTCCCTGTAGGCGTACCCTCATTTATGTGCATACACTTGATGTGGTCATCCTTCACTCCTCTACTGATCATGAGGTCTCTCCTGGCTGTGTCACCGTGCACCCTTTGCTCCACCACTTCCTCCCCATCATCACTACTTGAAAGCTCTACTCACAGGCTGGCCAGCCTGTTGGCAGGGACGCTTTTGCCCCATTTTTCATTCTTATTCAAGGCAACTTGAGACCAGTGGAGCCACGTGCAAAAGCGTATAGGACTTAGATGCAACAATACTGATAAAACAGGATGATGAAGAATGTTTGTGTGAAGATCGGTGATGGGAGCAGGCAAGGTAAAAAGGCAGTAAATAGGGAAATAGCCCCCTCTCCATTGAGAAAATAATTTAACAAAAAGGAGAATATGAAACAGTTGTATGCTTCTGACATTTATTTAATCTTTAAAATTGTTGATGAGAAATACCTGTATTTCAAAGATCTCAACTGTCTGCTGTTGACAGAATTTGGCTGAACTTGTGTGTGTGTGTGTAGACACACACATATGCATACATAGATGGCCAAAGAAAGTGCTTCTTAGTGAATAAAAATTGATTGACTCTACTTAAAAAAGGAAAGAATCCACAATATGTATGACCCACCCTGTGTATGATCATCAGACTGGAACGTTTATACAACATTTCTCCCACAGCATTTTAAAATGATGAACAACAAATATGGAGTCAAATTCTGTCTTGTGTCCCTGCAATGGGCAGCTTATTACAGGCTGTGTTTTAATAGTCTTTCTTGCACCCATGTGTCAGATTAAATGGTAGAAATGCCAACTGGATGGTAATGTAGTATCATTTCTGGAAGTATTGGCTTTTAAAGTTAATCTTCAATGGGATGCTTTACTGTAGGCATGTGCATACATTAGATAACCTTGGCATGCAGAGAGTATTTTAAGACCCACATAATTTTGAAACATCCTTTAATATTCAGTGAAGGTCATGATACATTCCATGCACATAAGATCAGAAACAGACCTTCCAGGCTTATTTTACTTCTCAGGATAAATACCAAATTGGGAGTCCACAGTGATGTATTCTGTTTTTCTGTAGGACAATTAAAGTGGCACAACAAGCTTTTACATGCTGTTCCACTGACAGTTCTGGGATCTTGAAGTGTGAGGTCAGAAAATTCACTTTAGTAACTAAACTCCAGCATCTGATGCTACCAGTACTGTCTAGAATCAACCTGTTAAACCACAGGCAATACCATCTGTAACTACTTCTGTTATCACTTTCTGTTTATCCACTGACGATACAAAGAAAATGAACAGCTGCTTCCTTAAGCTTTACGTTTAATCAACATCATTTTATATCCACAAAATAAAAGACTAACCCTCTGTAATTCAGAGGTTTTGTAATAAACAACATGCTTAACAGATTTTCACATTGAGTTAGCTGCTGCTTAGAAGAAGCAAGAAGTGCATGTAAGATTAGATTCAAAATAATTCTGTGAAATATATCTGGCCCCTTTATGCAACAGCCTGCTACCCAGGGGAGAGGAGAAAAGCAAATCCTGGCCTTGATGTCAAAACAATGTAAACTACTTTTTGTATGTTGACTTGTGTAACAAGTGAGGCATGAAAACAAAAGTGCAGTGCCCTGAGTAGTGGCAGTGAATATTTTATCTTACCAACAAAAAGCAACAAGAGACTAAATCCTTAAAGCATATGCTGTGCTGAGAGTGCGCTCTCATTGTGACAGTAATGGTGTTTGCAATCCCAGCTGCACTCAAGCCTGTGCTGTAAAAGCACCCATTTCTCAGAACGCGTGTTGCTCCCTCTTACCCTTTACTGGGCCTTAGCCGGATGAGGAATCTTTTCTCTGTTGTTCATGTTGCCCCATATAAATGGATGTTTAAACATTTTTTTTGCCCAAAGTGAAATTGGAGAGATTTTGGCATTGTTAGTTCTGAAATTTTCACAGTGCCAAGAAGTATCTTGAGGTGACTTTAGAGTTTTTGTATGTAAACCAGCCTTTCTCAGACTTTTTACAAATATCCAACATAATGCATTTCTAAAATTTAGTGGCTGGATCCTCACAGCAATGTTGAAGCAGGAGTACCACTGTTGCTGTTGCGATTTGGTTGTTTGAGTGTGGTTGGTAAAAATATTTAGAGGGTGACTCAGGGCTGGGAGTAGCAAGTATTTGCCACTTTCTGTTGGAGATTGTTTTGACTAAGTCTAATGAGTTAGCAAGTTGATTATGGATGAAGGAAGATGCTGCTCTGGCAATGTGTTTGAATGTGTGTGCTTTCCAGATTTTCCTGGCACCCACTTGTTCTGTATTCCCTCCAGGCTGAGGCATGAGATTCAAAGGGAATTGGAGAATGTTGCTTATAAATTATGGAGTCACTGCCTAGTGGTTACTGACCTGTCATCAGTAACATCAGCCTATCCTTCACAACTCAGCTTTTTCTCCTGTCTGTTGTCAACTCATAAGGTTTCTACATCCCCTGCTTAAGAATGTTCCCGATCGCTGCATCCATTTTCAGTCCAGGTCTTTTGTGTGGAGTCCCACCAGGCCTACGCCAATTTCTTGTTTCCTACTTCATATTTGAGCAATTCAGGAAGTTTTGGGTGATTCATTAGTAGGATTACATAGTAGCATTTCAAGACATCCTAATACCACTTTGGAGAGACAGCTTTGGAGAACCTGGGTGGAGAGGTCCATAGAAAGTGAGGAAGCAATGTGGCAGGTGAAAAAATGTGTTCAGGAGGTCTGTGGATTGTGGTGTGGTAAAGGAGGGGTCAGCAGAAGGCACAAATTAAATCCTGGAATTACGCAGAACGTGCATAATTCCTGCTAAATATGAAAAGTTGGGTTCTGCATTATCCAGAAGTAGGAGCAGCAGGCGGGTCACTTCCAGCTCTGCTTCATTCTTGGGTTCGGTCTCCCATTTCAGAGCTGCTGCCAGGCTGCTGGGCACCCTGTCCACCTCCCGCACGCAAAACCGCTGCAGAGCCTCCAGCAGCTCTGGGGTCCCGGGTGAGCTCTGGTCTCTGGTCAGACCCAGGATGCGAGCCTCCCTGCAGGAGATGTCACTAGCCTGGACGGCAGGCACCCCACCATGAGAACTAAAGCTTTTCTGCCTTTTGGAAGTGGGGCTGTTCAGGTAGATAAGCCCAGTATAGCTTTAACCCGGTTAGTTGGGGTACCAGTGGCAAGTGAATCTAGGTAGCACACATTTTGTGCTCAAGCACCCAAACCTGCTTGGGTGCTGGCTGCAGGCTGGATTCTCAGCTCCCACATCTTCATTACTGTTGGTACCTAAGCTTGGTGAGTTTACATTGGGAATTACCAGCATTTCTGCAATCACATTTCTGACTGTACTGTAGGTATTCATTTTATCCTCACACTATAGGCACTCTGTAATAGAAACATTATGTAGATGGGCCAAAATAATCAAAAAACCATTTGCAACTAGGTTTGTTAAGTTGATAAAATGTAAATTGCCATTTATCCAAAAGACCCATTTTTCCCTTCCAGTATCCATTGATGTTCAGGATATAGCTCGAACCTCTAGAAAGGAAATTTCTGAAAATGGTAATACAGCGATTTTGTTTCCATTCATTCACTGTCTGAACCCTCTAGAAGTATCAACATGGCTTCTGACCTTATTGCAGTTTAAGTTCTTTCCCCAAGCGACTATCAAGCAAAGATAGTCCTAAAATATTGGGGAAAAAATAATACCATGGTGAAAAGTTTCTTGGCATTGAGAGGATAGGATTGTTTTTCATCGAGCAATGCCCTAATTTTATTGTAATTTTAAAATTCTGTTTTACAGATTGGCTCTCCAGTCAAACTCCAGATGCATGCATTTGAGTAGCCTCAACCTCCCTATGGACTCAACAAATGTATCACGAAATGGCATTGCTCACTGGGAATGCAGATCCTGAGTTCAGCTCCTACTCCTTCAATAACTTGGAAAACCTGTGTGAAGTGCAAACCGAGAAAGGATTCTTCTACAAAAAGGCCAAACTTCTGCACCCTGGGGAAGACTTGTGCTGCTTAGCCCGCCTGGATGACCGGACCAGGTTTGTGATCATCAACGTAGGTGGTATTAAATACAAAGTTCCATGGACCACCTTGGAGAACTGCCCCTTGACCAGGCTTGGGAAGCTAAAATCTTGCAACAATTATGATGAGATCATGAACATCTGCGATGATTATGATGTTAGCTGCAATGAATTTTTTTTCGACCGTAATCCTAGTGCCTTCAGGACGATCATGACTTTCCTGACAGCTGGGAAGCTGAGGCTTCTCAGGGAGATGTGCGCTCTTTCTTTTCAGGAGGAGCTTGTGTACTGGGGGATAGAAGAGGACCACCTGGAGTGGTGCTGTAAAAAGAGATTGCGACAGAAAGAGGAGGAGGCAGCTGAGGCCAGGCTGTATGAAGGGGAGTTGGTATTTAGTGAAACTACGCCATGTGCCTTCCAGGACAATAGCCGATTGAGTTTGTGCATGCGAAAGCTCAGGGATATGGTGGAGAACCCCCACTCGGGGATCCCAGGAAAGATCTTTGCTTGTATTTCAGTCTCTTTTGTTGCCATCACTGCAGTCAGCCTCTGCATCAGCACCATGCCAGATGTCAGAGAAGAAGAAGATCGGGTAAGTGCAGCTTTAATCAGAGTAAAGCATGTTTTGCGTTGTTGCTTATTCAGGGAAGGTGATGGGCAAAGTCACTCCAGCAATCATGCAGGTATTGCATTCAGTTTTTATGATGTGGAGGGCTGGCGGGGTAGAGCACAGAAAGCGTTGTGTCACTTATTATTGATGGAAGATTGGGCCAAACTCTGCCTTGCCAGCACAGCTTTGCCAGTTCACACCAGCAGGCAGCTTTACCCAACAGATTTGTTTTCTGCCATCTCTAACCAGATGACAAACTAGCTATTGTGGGTATAAAAATCAGCCTTGCTTGAAGCTTAATGTTTTGAAGTTAGGTTATGAGCTAAGAGATCAGTTTTCCTTAAAGGTACTTTAACATACCACTTTGAATGAACTCTCAGTACCCCACTGTTAAAACCACATCTAAAATATTTTGATGCTATAGGTGAGATAAAGGGCAGGGCAGCTGAGGCAGCAATTTAACAGCAGAAACAAAGCAAATGTCCCAATTTTCAGATATGCTTAGTATTCTCAAGGGGAAGCTGTGGATGCTCCATGCCCTTGAAAATCAAGTCTTATGGATATTTTGTTTATTCTTTAGTTCAACAAATTTCCTAAGGGTTTAGTCCCTTATTTGTGCAAGTAGTTCACTTTCCTAGGATTAGCTGTATGTAGGCCAGTGAGAGCTCATCTGAAGATTGATAGAGGAGAGCATTCACATTTTCATTAAATATGTGCTGAAATGCAATCTAAGGGGTTTGGGAGGTGCGGGCTTTTCGAAGAGTTCATGGCCTCTTTAGTTTTACTCAAATTCGAGCTTGACACTAAACGTTTGGGCTTATTTTCCAGCCCCATGGTCATTAAAGGTGACTGTGAACTTCAGCTACAGTACTTCACCCCATCAAGTTCTGCCTCTCAGCTGAAGGCTGAGCTCTCCTGAAAGCAGAACCCTTCTCGTGTGCCGTCGCCCGAGTGCCGAATGGCTCATCGCTCACTGCCACTAGCAGAAAAGAGAGTGGTCGTTACCTGACAGGAGGCATTTACTGCTTTGTAGCGTTGAAAGTAAAAAATATTCTGATGGAAAATGGGTCTGGTGACTCCAGAGAGACCCCTGCATTTGACTGAGTACCTTGTGTGCAGTTAAACCCACCCTTTGCTTGTGAGGTATGCTCAGGCTAGGTATCGGCTGATTTGTTTCATGTGAAATCAGACTCATTGAGTAGCAGGCAGGAAAAAAGAGAAAACATTTGGTATGTTGTTTGGTATTGGATTTATTCTAAGATCTTTGTTTTAAAGGCTTTTTATGATCTAAAATTTGAGGATAGTATTACTGGGTACTAGTTAAAAACTATATTGTCCTAATAATTTTTTAAAAAGATCGTTTCCAAAACACGTGCCTTTTACTGTAATTAACTAACAGTGCTCCAGTATGCTGGAATTTTAAGCACAAGCGATATTTTACTGTTGAAAACTCAGATGTGTTTAGTGTTCGGATGTTCCTTGATTTAAGTGAGAGCTGAACAGTTGCTTTCAGAATTACCAGAGTTTAGGTACCTTGTATTTTTACTAATCTGAACATAAATAGGGACTCATAATAATAGGCTAATAATAGTGGTTGGGTGGAGCAGGGTAATAATGAGGGTAGAGCAAGCATATGAGAGAAGCCTGGATTTCTTGGTAAGCTGGGGCCATTAAAAGGAGCACATTTTCATAGCCAAATGCAAAATTGTACAATAAAGATGAATGCAGACGTGCTCTTGCAAAAGCAGAGTCTGATTCCCCAAACGAGACTAAATAGGATTTTGGGTACAAGCAACTGAAAGTAATTGCAGTATTGCAGCCTAAAGTCAGAAGGGTTAATGTGATCCTTGACTATCTAAGCTGGTGAGTAGTGATTAGAAGCTGAAAGACGATTTTGTGCCCGTATGCGGCATCGGTGAGACTGACACTAGAATACTGCAGTCAGTTCTCACGTTCATATTTTTAAATGGTGTTTTGAAAAATTGGAGAGGGTGAAAAAACCTATAAATATTAGACACCTGGAGAAAATGCCATACAATAAGCAACTTGAACATTTCAGTTTGTTTAAATTATTGAAAGGAAGGTGAGCGAATTAAGCAAATAAGTGGGTTTTATGGGGGGAGGAGAACTGTATCGTCTAAAAGACCTTTAAATTAAGCAGGGAGAGGATGCATGGTTAAAAGCTGAATCCTGATAAATTCATATGGGAAACTAGGTGCCAATATTTAATACCACAGTGATTAATTACTGGGGCAGACTAGGAAGAGAATTAGTGGATTTTGTATTTTTTTATGTATTCCGTTGAAAGCTCAGTGCCCTTCTGGAAGGTAGCCTTCAGCTAAACACACTCTACTTCAGTCAAAAGTAAATTACTGATTTCAGTTCAAGTTCCAGAGGTGAAATGCTTGCAATACAGAGGAGATCAGAATAAATGATTTGATGTTTTTCTGTACCCTTCAATTCTAAAAGCACAGAGCTCCTGCAAATAGGCTTTGTTCTGCCCTTTACACAGGGAAGGTCTGTGGACAGAGTGGAAATGGTTATTTTGTTTGAGACAAAGGTGGTTCTCTAGCACAGGGTACAGGTGAAGGATCACTTCTTACATAGCTTATTTCATCCCTAATGTTCTTTGCCTGCTACTGAATCAGTGCAGGTCAGCACTCACAATTGGGCTGTAATTAGTCATGCCAGGAGTCGTACACAGTGTCTGATTTTGGTCCTGCACAAATGGCTGTAAATACCCATGTAGATCTTTTCAGCCTCAGTAAGGCTGGGCCAAGGAGTCAGGCATCTGCCCACATGGAATTGCTTGTAGGATCAGAGACCTAGGCTGCAAACTCCTTGCGTGTCATTCGTACATGGCTTAGCAAGCCGATGCAGCTCATCAAATAACAGGTGTGGAGAGAAGAGAGCTCATGTGAATTCAAAGTCATGTTAATCATCCTGAGCTGTATCCCTAGGACCTAGTTTACAATTCGTGCCCAGGGATAGCTCTTTGGTCTGGTGGTGCAGTCTCCTAACAAGCAGAAAATGTATGTGCATCCCTCCTGGCTAAGGAACAAATAAACAGCAAATATTATTTCAGGGATGCACTGTACTCGGTGCGTACATTTTCCAGGCGCTCTGGCTGGCACTACTGTTGTTACGGTTCCGTGTCAGAGCTATTGTAGATACTCTGGCTAACAAGCAGTGGTCTTTTCCTTGAGCTGGCGTTTTCCAGAAAACAAAAGCTTTTTGTGCCACCTATCTGTCCTGTTATTGCTTCAGGGAAAGAGAGAGGAACCGATCATGAAAAAAAACATGCTGGAGAGCAATTTTTTGTACCCAGGTCCTTTAATGTCATCTGAATGGACCAGCTGTTACACCCAGTGATGTCCTGCAGAGGTGTAAGTGACGTTACACAGATGTAAGTGTGGGACCTTGAAAGTTAGAAGTAATCACCAAGTGTGTGACAAACTTACTTCAGGTGCCTGCCTATCTCTTTTAAAATACAGAAGATGAATCGATCATACAATTTTGGTAACTTTATTAACTGCTCCAGATGTTCTTGATGACAGTGGCAATCCCTAGTGGTTTAGCAAGAGTGGGAAGGATTGTGTTACCGTGTACCATAGCTGTCTTGTTCTTACTAATGGTCACCCTGATTTATCTCGAGTGTTGCTCTTTTTTGGAAGTAGTATTGTGTATTTGAGATGCTGCACAATTATCAATCAAGCTAACAGAATCAGATCCTAAACCACTTCTTACTTACCAAACTAGGACATATATTTTATTTTGTCAATTCTTTTTCTCATTTAGCTTTTATTTACTGCTTAAATTAAATAAAACCCACCAATCCAGTAATGTGCATAATAGCTGCTTCTGGAAATTTCAGGAAAGGGACACTTCAGATGTATAAAGAAAACAAACCTGTGAAGAGAGTCAGGTTCTTCCATGTAAAGTAACAAAGCAATAATTGATTTTTAATTTCAGAATTTTCAGAATGGGAGATTTCTATGCAAGATGTAGATTTAATGGTGAAAAGTCCCCTTTTAAGGCAAAATACTGCTGAGACAAAAATCATAGCAGGAGCCCTCAGGCACTGAGTTCTTCCAAGGCCACCACAAAAATGATCTCCAAGACATAAAAATAGCCAGAGGTATAGAGTATCCTTAAGGCATTTTAGGCATATGATGCCTTTAAGTGGGCTTCTCAACTCTCTAAACAAATGGCAGGGATCAAGTGACTCAAGAAAAGCAGCTAATACATCACAGGAGTCTTAAACCAGTTGGGGAGGCATTACAGCAAAAGCTTTAACAACACAGTAAGAGCTGAACAGCCAAAAGACATTGAGAGATTCAACTGAAAGCCAGATGGTCATCATACGAGACTCTTCATTCTTTTCTTGGTGAAAACAGAAATGTCAACCATTTATATCTGAAGGAGAAAGCTTCTTTCTTTTGTTAGACAGTCTTCCTCATCACAGAAGAAAAGTGGTGAACTCAGAGATTAACATCAAGCATTTTGTCCTGATTCACAAAAGCATTTATAGGCCTGAGTCCCACTGAGCTGAATCATTTGTAGTACCACAGTGTAAAACAGGAGAAGAAGATCAGAGAGTACTTCCTTCTTCACCGTGCTTTCTAACGTACCGGGAAAAGCTAGCCTAATTAAAGATGCTGTGATAGGAAGTTACAGTTCAATAACCTTCAGCTGAAGAACGTTACAACAAAGAGAGAGAGACTCATAAATAATGAAGTTAATAATAGCTCATAAAGAAGCCTGAAACTATTTAACCTTCTAAGCTTAATTTACACACTGTGCTTCAACTTTCATATTGGTGAGGATGGGGAATAGATAAATTGCGAATGTGCGTTTTAAACAATCTTGTGACTAAAGATTTCATTTCACAAAGGTACACACAAAAGTAATTTCAGACAAGGTTAAGAGAGGCTTGTATAATGATTCTCAACAGCTTTTCATAGACAAGCTGTTGATGCAGGGGCTGGATGAGCAGTGAGATTGGTTGAAAAGTGGCTGAACGGCCATGACACAAAGTCTAGGTGGAGGCAGATAACTCGAGGTGTACCCCAGGGGTCCATGCTGGGTCCAGTCTTGTTCAACATTGTCATTAGTGATCTGGAGGATGGAGCAGAGCACATCCTCAGCAAGTTTGCCGATGACACAAACTTTAGATGAGCGAGTGACAGACCAGAGTTGTGCTGCCATCCCAAATGACCTCAACAGGCTTGAGAAATGGGCTGACAGGAACCTCGGGAAGTTCGGCAAAGAGAAATGCAGAGTCCTGCACCTGGCGAGGAACAACCCCCCACACCAGTATATGCTGGGGGCTACCCAGCTGGAAAGGAGCTTGGCAGAAAAGGGGGTCCTGGTAGACACCAAGCTTACCATGAGTCAGCAACATGCCCTTGCGGCAGAGAAGGCTACCAGTATCCTGGGCTGTGTTGGGTAATGTATTGCCAGCAGGTCGAGGAAGGTGATCCCTTGCCTCTGCTCAGCACTGCTGAGGTCACACCCAGAGTCCTGCGTCCAGTTCTGGGCTCCCCAATACAAGAGTGATATGGGCATACTGGAGAAGGTCCAACAGAGGGCCATGAAGGTGATGGACTGGAGCATCTCTCCTATGAGGAAAGTCTGAGAGAGCCGGGACTGTTCATCCTGGAGAAGAGAAGGCTCGGGGTGATATTATCAATGCCTATAAATACCTGGAGGGAGGGTGCAAAGAGGAGGGAGCCAGGCTCTTTTCAGTGGTGCCCAGTGACAGGACCAGAGGCCATGGGCACAAGCTGGAACATAGGAGGCTCCCTCTGAACATCAGGAAAGACTTTTTCACTGTGGGGGTGGCCGAGCACTGGCACAGGTTACCCAGGGTGGTTGTGGTGTCTCCATCCTTGCGGATACTCAAAAGCTGTCTGGACATGGTCGTGGGCAACCAGGTGACCCTGTTTGAGTGGGTGGAGGGGGCTGGACCAGATGACCTCCCATCCAACCTCAACCGTTCTGTGATTCTGTGGTTATAACTATTGATTTGTTTAGGTTTATAACCTAAATAGGTAGCTAAATAGGAAGAAATACAAGTATTCAGGGCCTCAGTGTGTCAGAAATGCCAGACATTTTATTGAATGAATGATATCATCTTGTCTCAAAACTCTTGCAGTTTCAGGTACTTCTGGGTGGGGAAAACTGTCATTTTTATGCTAAATCATTTACTTATTTCAGCAAAAAGTCATGGAAAGGAGTAAAACAGTTGTTATTGTTGGTGCTTTTTATCCTAAGATAGCACTCTGCTTGAGACTCTGGAATGAAGCTTTTCATTACTGGAGAGCTTGTTTTTAGCACTTTCTCTCTTTTGTGACTGTTCAGCTGTTTTTCTGCATATGATACTGAGACCTTCTTGATTTTAGCTTAGAGCCACATGTTTATGTGATGCATAGGTGGTTTGTTTTCATGAATGAAAGTCTTAAAATTGCAGCTTGTGTTTTCCCTTTCTTTGTGGAATAAACTGTTCTAGAAGTTACAAAGCAGTCAACATAAAACATGTATTTAAAAAAATCTCCCTGCTGGTATTAGAGATAACTATTTATAGTATATAAGCACTGAGGGTGACTTTTTATAAAAAGAATCTTGGGGAATTGGACTAACTAATTTCCCTGGGGATCATCTGAGAATTCATTATACCATTCTCCCAGCTCTGCTGTTAAATGCAAAAACCATGAGCTGTACCAGTATCACCGGTTATGGCCTCTGAACTGATCTACTGATGTACTTTTTCCCTAGGTTGCTGGTTTGCATTTTGTGCTTGCTCCGGGCAGTTCAGGCCACAGCTGGCTGGAGGCCAGGGAAGGACCAAATGACTCAGTAACAATTGCCACCTGTCTTTTCTACAACATTGTGCACAAGGAAGTTCCTGTAGACACGTGAGATTCATATTCACTTTCCCATTCACGTGCCCTTGGTTAAGGGATGTAGGACTTGCACCACTGCAAAGCAGTATTTTAACTAAAAGTAAGGCGATTCTTATTTTTTTCTTTCATAAGCTTAAAGTAGGTTTTCTGCTCAGATGGTACTTAAATCAAAATGGTAACACAGTCCAAATTACAAGCTTTGAGAGCATCCTTTACCCACAGCTTTAGTCATCAGCAATAAGCAAAAGTTTGCTTTGTTATTTATGTGCTCGATCTGCCTCATGTAATTTCATCACCTGTTCTGTGTAGTCCTGCACTTACTTAGATTGTGAATGTTTTGGGACTGAAGGTTTTAAACACAATGTCTATGACCGTCATCATAACAGAAATAAAAATTACATCTACACTGCTGTTCAGGTACATGGGCACATTCCTCATGCCTCGGGCTGTGAGCTAGGTTTCTAAGCAAGGACATTTTTTTCTTTTCATAAGTGAGACCAACCTAGTTCATGCAAGATGCAATTACTGTATGATATCCTTAGAGTCCAAAACTGAGGAGTAACTGCAAAGTTCTGCTGTGCAAGCCTGAGTCATCATAGTGTGGTCTCCCAGCTCCTATGTGATGGTCAGAGAGATGTGCTGTGCATGTTGCCTTTCAGACAGCTCAGGTTTGTCTGAAAGCAGTTGAAAGTGATGAGGTTTGAGAGCTAAAAATGACATTGCTTCTGTGGGTCACACAGCTTTAAAATCAAGGAGTCGAGAACCTCTGCAGTGTTCAATCTAAATCTTAAATGTTGAGTTGTGTGGGGGTTTTGAGTGGTGTGCATCTTTTATCTGACTCCCGTGGAATTTGCAAATATAAGACTAATGGCAAAATGTTCTTTGCATATACCAAGAAATGATGATCGTGTTGTTTGATCATTTTACTGGGAAGTGTACTTGTCTGTGAACCATCTGAATGATACAGTCCTTGATGTAAAAGAAATAGATGTATTATATATACATGTCTTTCCTTTGTGGAGCAGAATCTAAATCTTTCTTTTACTGGTTGTCCAAATCCAGCTGTTAGCATGAGAGCATATCTCGGTATCAGTTTATTTTACCAAGTTCAGGATTGTTGTATTCACACACTAGGGAAACACATTTGGTGCTGTGAACGCTCAGCGTCGTGATTGCACAACACAGTGCCCATTGCATCCGCTCTGCCCACCACTGCCCAGGACTCCAGCGGCCTGGAAACACCCTGGTCAAATAGCAGACCGTGTGCCAGCTTTGCCACCTCTTTTCAGAGATGGTCCTTGGCCTTTGCAAGGCTACCTGAAGCTGCTAATGAATAGTAAATGTTCGAAGGAACGATTGGTTGTTCTTCATACGGGTTGTGTGGACAGGGTGCTGGATAACAACTAGTGGTATTTAGTCATGAGTGCTTTTGGAGAGCTCTCGTCATTCCTTCTCCTTGGCTTGCTTGCTCCTCTTGGCGGGGGGGGGGATTTACTTTCTGCAGTCCTCCATTTCCTGAAAAAAAAAAAAGTCCAGCCTTCCTGCTTGATTGAAGCTATTTAAACTTTAGCAGATATATCTAGTTGTTCTGTCGTGGCAGCTCCTTCAAGAGAAAAAAAAGGAAACATGGTCCCAGTAAGAAAATCTTTCTCTGTTGTATCAGGAGGGTTAGGAGGAATGTTGTGTTTTCTTTCACTAGAGTTGCCTTTAAACTGGGAGGTGGGGACACGGGACTGTGGAACAGGTTTGCACAGAGTCCCACAGTGAGCCTGCAGACCCTCGGCTCAGAATTCCCCATCTCGGCGAAGTTACCGCCTGAGCTCTCACCAGCTCTGGGTCTCACTGCAGCGTCTTTTACCGAGTTGCTTTTCCCAAGTAAAGAGAGAAATCCTGATGGGACAAGGAGCTGCCCTGGAAGATTTTGAGGACAGTGGGTTACAATATAGACTTTGGAAACCAGCTGAGACTCTGCAGTCTTATAGGCTTAGAAGTAAAAAAACAGCATTTCTCTGGACTGTTAGCTTGGGGATGATGCAAGAGTTGAGTAAGGTAAAATTCCTGTTGACTTGTTAATAACTTTATGCTGTGCTAATGAACTCTTTCAGTCTACAGGATATCTTCTCATGAATAAATAGCAGGCTCAGGTCTTCTTTTAAATATTGTATAAATATGCTGCAATGTAACATTAGTGATAAATAATGGAACAGCTAAGACTCTTCCATAAAAGCATTGGTAACTTTGTCATGTTGTTAACTGGTTTATGTGTGGTGCAATGTGGCTCACCCAGCAAAATATGCTCCATATTTAATTTCTTTTAATATTTCTCTGGTTCCACCACCATAACTATCTATACCTACCAGTGGGTTTATTCTCCTAACTTCCAGGTAAATCATCCAGGGAGTCTCTGAAGCAATGTCACGATAAGAGTTGCTTGGCCTCCAGTCATGTTTGTAAAATGACTGTCACTACCCAGTATAGCCTGCTCTGTAATATCCTGAGGGTACAGCATCGCTTCTTTACTCCGTAGATTGCTCCACTGCCTTTTGCAAGAGTGTTTGTGCTCTATGGGGTTATTGAGTACTGTCCTAGTGTTCTGAAAGAGAGAAATCTTTCATTTATTTGTAATAAAAATATCATCTGGAAATTTCATCTCAGAGATCCAGGATATGTTGCTATCAATTCTGGAGGTTTGGAATGAAAGAAAGCAACCAGATTTACGTTTGGCTAGACCTCATATAGCTAGGCTGAGGTAATGAGCTGATTCATGTGTATAGCACTTAGAAAAATTGCATTAAATCATTTAACATTATAAATGCTTGCATTTTCATTGCTTAAAATGTGGCGATTGAGATGAAATATATAAGTTTTTGAAATTGGGGACTTTTTGCAGTGTCCATGGAGACATTTAGATTCAAGACAAATTAAGTTAGAAGAGTGGTATACAAATGAAAAAAAAAAAAGGTTAAAGCATTTTTTCAATAGGTTTTTAACAAAGACTTGAGAAAGGACCAGGAGAAAACTATAAGGTTGTTGGTTTTTCTAAAGATAACCATGATATTAGTTCCAAGTAAAACCATGAAAAAGATGGTACTGAGTACAGTCGGCAACATTTTTGAGGACAACAGAATAATTAATTCTAGTCTATGTAGAACACCACTCATTAGTCAAACTTAGTATAATTTTTATGAGGTTATAAAGTTTTCTGAAAAAAAAAACTTCTGATGTAGGTACTTCTGTAAGATATTTGAATTAGTGCCACAAAACATCCTTCCTTAATAAAAATGGCATTTTTCAAAAACTTAACCTCCCTTGTTAAATGTTCAAAAAATTTCTCTTAGATTTCAAAGTAGCAGAAAACTAACATGAGAAATCATCATCTGGTGACAGCGTATGCAGAAAGGCGTGCAAGTGTCTCTGGTGTTGGCCCAGAGCTGCTTAGGTGTTCTGCTGGTGATTTGGGAGAAAATGCAAAACAATTGCAAGTGGAGTTTACAGGTAGCACAGAAACGACACACTAGTCAGGGATTGGAAGTATCTGGCACAGTTAGCTGAAGTGATTAAAACATGGGGAGGTAACTGTGTGTTCATCAGCAGAGAGTGCAACCTGTAAGTGTAGAGAGCGTGGAGAGCCCAGGACAAAAGACTCTTTAGGAAAGTGGGTACTCGGAAAGGATTTAGAGACCCTGGTGAACTGCTGGCTGTACACGATTCCCCGTCTGACTAGTTAAGAGGCAAAGCATGAGGCTTGAGATACTGTGTCCAGACTGGTAACCATTAAGCAGGTAAGTGGAAGAAAAAAGTTAAAAGAATTATTTAAAATCTGAAAATTCTGCTTTATAGTGAGACAGTAGAAGAGTTTTTAGTGCCGTAAGCAGCAGAATAAGAGAATGTCTGTGGACAGCAGTGAACAGTAACTGGAACCCGCAGCTAGACAAACTCATGCTCTAAATAAAGTGTATTAGAGTGTGGGTAATTAACAATGGAAACCATTTATCTGAAGATGCTTGAGTACATCTCATAGAGTTTTTGAATACATTCTGTCAGTCCTTCTAAACATTATGTCTCGGCTCTGTTGAAACCGTGCGTGTGATTCATGAGCCACTTCGTCAGACCCTCTGCTCCGCAGAGGATTAGCTCAAGAGCCCCTTCTGGCCCTGCGGCTCAGTGAGCGATTGCCATCCCATCCCCGGCTCGCTCCTGCAGGAGCAGTGTCCCCCCCCCGGTGCAGGAGGTGCCAGCGAGGATGCTGTACGTCTGGGGCTTCCTTGGCCCTCAGTCTTTTTAGACCTGAAGTCATCAGTAAGATGAAATGAGCAGCGGCGGTTCATAACTGCGATTAAAGGCGAGGGCAGCCAGAAAACGTCAGAAGCCTGGAAGCTTTCTGAAGAGGACTGACGTGGCATGAGTCTGGCCCTGTGACGGCAGCATCCTGACCAAGGTATCTTGTCCAGCGCTGACTGTGTTCACGGGGAGTGATAGAGGGGCCGGGACACGTTACCGGTGGGGCTTAGTCCCAGTATTAGCTGCTGTTCAGACTTGAGCTTGTGGGTCACTCACGAGCAGGATGCCATTCACTGGCAGGGCCCTCGTACCCTCACCTTACCATGCAAACACACACACACGCACTCCCTTTCCCTCTGCTCCAGCTCATTTTCTGAGCCTGGATACAAAGAGGAAATACAGAGAGTAGTGTGAAGGTCCCAGCCATCCAATACATCCTGAGCCCTGTTGGAAACTTGGCAGACGCTGTAGTGGGTAGAGACAACGGCAGAACAGAAACCACAGCACCCTCCTGAAAGGTTCACGCACTGAGTGTCTGTGGGCAGAAGCTGTGGATATTTTCTCCCGTTTCATACGCGGTAGAAATATTGGCTAATTTAAGTTAAGTCAAGTCATTCAGTTCATATATTCTGCACTACTGTCACAGAAAACACTGTTACTGTTGCCTTGAGCAGAAAGAATATGAGAGAGTGCAGGGTTTCGCAGTGGTCAGATCCACCTTGCAAATATTCATCCACTTACTTTGGAAATGCAGGAGCACAGCTTACAGCATTTCAGTGCAAGGGCAATGCAGTAGCAGACTGCCAGCTGTGACTGAGCCACTACCAGCAGGAGAGCAAATCTACCCACAGGCAACATAGGCAAATCCTTCACTTGCTTTCAGATAATAGGATAAAGGGAAAGAGAGGGAGGAAAAAACAAGTTTGTAAAAAAATGAAGGAGGAAAAGAGTAAGCTGGACTCTGTCCTCCTTTTCTCCAAGAGAAAAAACAGACACCCCCAACTTTTATAGCAGGGTACAGGGTTGCGGGAACCAGTAAAACTAATGTGGGTCAGTAAAATAGAACCAGCAATGAGTGGGAGGCAGGAGAAGGAGAAGAGCTTCTAAAACAGGGATTGAAAGAAGGGGAAAACTGGGGGAAATAAGAGGAAAAATACGCTTTTAAATGCTGTTAAAAGTCAGTTGTTCTTCTTAATACAATTAGTAAGAGAGAGAGAGAAAACAAGGCTGAGATTCTTTTTTAGCGTGAGACGAGCTTGAGGAGAAGAAGAAAAGAGGGCATTGGGTTTAGGAAGACCACAGTTCCAGACACTGTCTATCTGCATCTATCTGTGAGCACAGCCAGGTACCACCACAACGTCATCTTTTCCCAGGGGTTCTGTAGGTGTGAAAGCGTTGGGAGTGCCACTGCTTTGTAACCCAGCCCTGTCTCTCTTGGGCTGGTCCTTTCAGAGGAAAGTGTTGGGTCTAGGTGTTGTCATTCCCTGGGAAAACTGAACTGCACATAAGTGCCCTTGGTGAGGACTCAGCCCCACTCTGCTTCTGCAGTGTTTTGATTTATGCTGCCACTTATGGGAGATAACCCCCATCTTTATTTTTGCAGTCCTGCCATGTTTATGAGAAGCAGGTGTGCTGTTAAGTGCCAAGTGCTATTGCTCAAGTTTTTTCAAGCAAGAACTGAGTCTCCTGTTTTCAGAGCACTAGGATAGAAAATACAAGCTCGGATTATTCTCCAGAAATCAGGAGATTTGCTAATTCGCAAGGTAACTGGGCTTCTTCACGTAAAAGCTCAGGATCAGGCATTTGCTTAGGTTTGCAGAGAATGGATTTTTTAAAAAAGCCCTGTAGTTTCCACGCCTCGGGGGATATGATGCCTCTGTCAGCGCTAGAAAAGAGAATGGGCTGAGGAGGAAGATTTCTAGTTCATGTGAAATCAGGGGGAGAGGGGGATACTTGTCAGCAAGGAGGCTTCTGGTGCTTCACTATTCTCTTGGGGGTTTTTTTACTTTCAATTTCAATGAAAAAAGAGGGCTAAAACCAAGAAAACCATTCTGGAAATCTGGAAATAGAAAATTCCAAGGTAGTTTTTACTCAGAAACACCAAGAACATCAGTGTTTCTAAAGTGAAGCTGTTCTTTGACACCATTGCTTGGTGAAGTCATCATTCTTTTTCCTGCATGACTGCCTCTGTCCGTGGCAGTGACTCTGATAAATAACTCCTCCGCGCTGAGCAGCCCCCTGAGGTCAGGCTGTGGGGGTCGTGCCTGGTCCAAGCGCAGCAGGCTGCGTGGGAGTCGTGGGCACACCTGGTCTGCTATGTCACCCATGGGTGTTTCCCACAGAGGGGGGGGTCTGCTGGCATGGCAAAGGTGGCCTGTGAAATCCTGCCTCGAATGCCATGGGAGTTGATGGGTTTCAAATATAATACCTTGTTCTCATGGACCCGTGTCTTCCTGTGTAGCTGTTCCGTCTTCAGACAATTTCCAAATGGCACTGAGAGGTTGTAAAATTGCCAAAGCGGACGCTAAATACAAAACCAGTGTTTTGACTCAGAATAGTTGTTCAAACAAATGGCAGCAAACCTGTTCTTGTACATATAGGCACAGACGAAAGCCGTGGACAAGCCAGGTAGGGATGTCAGACCCGCCCCAAGGCCCAGCTCCAGCAGCATCGAGCACATTGTTTCCTTTGCTAGTTGGACATTATGGACAGGTAGGACTTGGAGGGGACCTCTGAGGGGAGTGCAGTTGCCTGTTGTCGGGGGTACATCACACCACCATTTCCAGAAACTGAGAAGCTTCATCTTAAAAGGTCTCTGGCCTTCCCTGTTCTTGCAGGGGGGGTCTTTTGGAACCTCATGTGTCTTCTGGAGTACAGATTCTGAAAGCTGGTGTAGTTGTTTTTTCTCCTGCCAACACTGTCCTTTCAATTAGCGGTGGGCTCTCTTTGCAAATAGCTAGTGCAAACTGAGCGTCTTAGGTCCCTCTCCTTCCCACTCCTACCTCACCTGCTGATGGCCATTACGTAGCTGATGGTGTGGCCCTTCCCAGCCACTCCTGAACAAAAAGTCAGCAGTTGTAGCAGAACCAAGCAGTGAGTTACCCTGTTTGACTTTGAGCTGAAGAGGATTAAGGAATGACCCTATGTCCCATTCTGTGGGCTGAGCTGTGGATTGTAAACAGACAGGTAGCAGATGGAGATAGCAGAACTTTCAGGGGGTCCCGGTAGAGCTGAATGAGAGCATTTGACCACACCATTAAACAGTGCTTCTCTTCATCCCTTTGGTATATTTATAGACAGCAAACAGGGCTCTTCTCTGCCTTCACTTGATGATGGTAAACAAGTCAAATGCATTTAATTATCTGTTTTTAAGATGACTGATAGGTTTTCCATTCCACTAGCCATACAAGTAATATTGGGTTACTCTCCCAACTCATTCCAGTTTGAATCATCCTTGTTGAACATGGGTGGTTCTTGAACAAATGGAATCCTTCACTTACACATTTGGACCTATCAGTGAGCTCCAAATGCAAGTGTTGGTTGTTTAGTGTATGTGTATTTGGTAAGCAAGAAGGAACTTCTTGCGTCAAGGCTTGTTTCAAGGGTGAAAACCGCAGGTTGTGAGAAGCTGTGTGTACTCATTGCAGTGAAGCGGATGATTACAAACATGAGAAAACCAAAGAAATACAAAGCAAAGGGAATACTAGCCCATGAGGAGGTCACTAGGCTGTGAGAATGGAGCAGAGTCTTAAGAAGTATCCTCAAAGAAAATGTTACCCTGGGTACATTGCTCCTCCTTAAGCTACAGTATAGCCCCTCTCTCCTGGTGTGTGGTATGATCAGACGGGGAGATAGTAGTGGCTGGCTGCTGGAGCACATACTGTTCCCTCAAGCTGCTCCCAGCCACAGTCACAGACTCTGGGGAGTTTTAAGATGTTAGATGTCTTTACCCCCTCCAGCCTCTCTGGGTGAGGTACTGCGCTGTTCCTGATAGGCATCTGAAAAATCAGGCAAGTTGATGGTGTTCTGTTTCATAGGTATTTAAGGTCTGGTTTATTCTTTATGAGTTTGCTTCTTGCAGATTTTAGTTCTTGGTTGCTTTCCATAAAGTAGAGCCAGATAACATTCATTTCCTTCTAACACATACTGTTGCTTTTGGAGAAGTGTGTGCTAAAAGTGGATGCAGGTGTGAGAAAAAGTGGTTGAGAAGAAGATACTAATGAGAGGGCATTTTGTGCATCTGTAGTACTTCTCACCTGCTTTCCATTCTTCCCAGCAACTCTACTGGGGCAAAAAGAAGCAAGACACTGGACTGAGGAACATACCTGCAAGTGGCAGGGACAGTAAGTGAAGGAGGCAGGGAGATGGAGGACAGCCTTAGGATCACAACAGTCTTGCCTGGTAGGTAGGTGATCAAATCTCCTGCGTCTGTGTCTTTCTCCACAATTCAGATATATATGCCAAATCCATGCAGTCAGCGTACAGCTGTTAAGACATCTACGGCATTTGCAGGGAAAAAGGTGACAGTTAAACAGGTCTCAAGGCTCAATATTTATGGCTTGGAAACCCAAGTCCTACCTACAGTATCCAATTTTGGTCATGCAGCTTGGGGCTGAGATGGCCCAAAGCAGCAGGCTGCTGGTGGATTGGGCAGAGGAACTCCAGGAAACACAGCTGGTTCCCTCTGCAGCCTCCTGGATCACGAGTGCCATCTGTGTCTCCCACCTATTTAGTCTGCAAGGGTGGTCATAGGCTGCCACAGTGCATGGGTAACTCATGCACATGGTCTTCTCTTCCCTCCCATTGACTCCTGGACCCTTTTCTGAGCTTCCCGTGAATGTAATAACCATTTGGCTTTGTAGTTGCATGTCAGAAGAGCAATTTGAGACAGAAATGCAAGGCACCTGCAGGTAGCTGTATCTCAGTAACTCCTTGTCTATATGACTGCAACTGAATGGCACAGCACATAATTTTACAAGCTGATTAGACTCTGGCCATGGATTTTAGCACACCCCGAAGTTACCTTCTAGCAGTTGCCATAGTCTTTCAGCATCTCCCTTGTTCCTGTTGGTGTTCTGTGTTTACTTGCAGCTTCTCTGGCAGAATAAAAAGACAGGCTGTGAGGTTTTGAAAAGTGGTGATTTGGGGCTGTGCTGTCTCAGGATCAAAGGAAATCCGGAGAGATAAGTCTAAAGTAGGTATAGCTCCTGCCCACCTCCTTGCCCTGTCTCTTCAACAAAGACAAGTTGTACAGGAACAATTGTACAAGAGCTGTCTTGTGTCCGTAACATGACTGCAAACCGTTAATGACAACCTTCCCCACTGAAGGCCAGGCTCTGGTTACCTTTTCTAGCAGCTGGGCTGAAGATGAAGCACGAACTAAGCTCCAGTTACAGATCAAAGTGTGTACAGCCAGAAGCAGAGGGCTCTTTCATGGCCCCTTGGTGACTTTAAAAACAGAAACCGTTACTTTGAATTCACAGCCAGCCAGCTTTGAGGACAGAGTGTGCAGTAGCTGAATCATCTTTGCTCAGGAGGGCAAGAAATACTCCGAGCAGGCTGGCTGCGAGTTTAGCCTGACCCTGGCTTTAATGGCAGATGTACTGAATTGCAGTCACCAAGTCTGTAGGTGGTCAGTGGCGAGTGGAGCATGCCTGCGCCTGAGGGCAGGCTGTGTTGCAGCCCTTCCAACAGTCGGTCTCATCGCAAGAGTCATGCACTCATCCTTACTGTGAAAATTAGCTGGATGCTTTCACCCCAAAATCACTTTTCATCAGAAAATTGCTTTTCATCAGAAAGTGGCAGTGTGAGCAAAATCTTTGGGTTTTGTTGGGGAGGCACGTTTCTGGGAACGTTGCTGTTTTGCAGGAATTTTTCTCAGGGCAGGCTTCTTCATTTCTGAGCGATAATTGGGATGAGAGAAGGTGGTGACCCAGCACCCAGTGCTCCGGGGGGTCCTGTGCACTGGGAAAACCAGGTTCAGGCTTCCACCCTGCCAGCATAGGAGCAGGAGCTGGGTCTCTCCTGAGGCAGGCAAGTGCTTGAAGTGTTGGGCTGCTGAATAATTGGAAGTGTGGGGGGGTGTCTGTCCTCTGAGTCTCCCTGCAGACATTCATTGACACAGGCAGCTCAGCCTCACGCCCCAGTCGAAGGGGAACAGCCTGAGCCACTGGGCTGGGGGCTGTCTCCCTCGCAGAAGCCCTGCGTCCAGGCTGCGGGCAGACTGTGTATAGCAGCCTCAGGGACTTTGTCTGCAGGTTACGTCAGAATTTCAAGTTCCACGTTGTTGTTGTTAAAAAAGAGTTCGATCCAGTGGGCACAGAGAAACACTTGAAATCCATGACTCAAAAGGCTCGAGTGACAAGGGGCAAGCGGAAGAGAACAAAAATATCATTTTAGTGATGTCATGATTTAAAGCTTATGTAAGCATTTTTGTATGCAATGCCTCCCATGTTTGGTTTTGGTTTTTTTTTTTTCTTAACATACACGTTTGACAGGGAGTGAAATCTTCACTACAGGGGGGAAGTGGGCAGCACTGAAACTTCTTCCTTGAAAGTACTGTGGAGCTGCTGACCATAAAAAAATGTGTGTGCAAAGCAACACAAGAACTGGAGCAGTTAGCGGTGATGTGGCTTTTGACATCTTCTAATGCCAGAGGGGGGAGATGGCGTCAAAGCCTGCAAGAGTCTAGAGGAGAGTCAGAATTTCTTCTCAGGAGACCAGAGGACAAAGGCAGGGTCAAGAAGTCACACAACACACAGTGGAGAATTTTTCTGAGGCGCAGTGCAGGGAAGTACCAGTGAAAGGGACCCTGCAAGCCAAACCAAAACAGTTCTGAAAGATGCCTGCAATTTTTAGACACACCATACTGAGCAATGAGTACAGCTGGATTTGAACTCGAGTGACACCAGCTTTTCTTTTTGTAATTTTCCTTTTACCAAAGGAACCTTTGGCAAAGAAAATGTTTCTCCAGAAGAAAGATACTGTGGTTGGCTTTTTGACAGCAAATTTCTGTAAATCCTAGTGAAGGAGATTCACTTTAATTTGACTGCATAGAATTACTCACTGAGACCTTCCTTCTTTTATTTTCTTGTGCCCTGAGCTGACATTAATATATGGCCCCAAAATCCTGTGCAACTGCAGATATTTCCCCATATTCAAGTAATTTCTGCACAGGAAAAAAAAAATCTACTTGTTGTTTGAAAGAAACACATGGACACACCTAAATAAACATATACATCTTGTAAAGAACAACTGTTTCCATATATTTTTATTATACCACTGCTTTTTGCAATCAAAAGCTGAAGATATTGTTTATTTAATGGCATGGTTATATGCACATTTAAAAAAAAAAAGAATGTTAGTCTTTTAATACTAGAAAAGTGCCATGGGGGTGTCCTTTGTGACTGCCATTTGTGCTATTTTTTGTTTAGACCTCTAAAAGACAAAAAGAAATCAAATTGTTATGGAAACTAAAAAAAGCTTTCCTGTGGCCCAGTTTCATAAAGCTAGATAGGAAAATGTGATCATAAGAATGTATCCATTAGATTACAAGCTGAAGAAATATGCTTAGTTATTATGAGAGCTAGCTATTTTGCTTACAAAAAGTAAAAAGCAGTATGTAGGTGTTAATGTACATGTTTATGGCCATGAGTTGGTATAGCTTGATCTTTTTTGAGAACAGACAGATTTCATACAGACCTATTTTGGGCAGAATGCTATCCTATTCTGTTAGGACTTGTTTCTCTCTTATTCTGATGGCTGATTAATTCTTGATTGCTTTTTTCCATCTCTGTGTGTCTCTTTCTGCGCATTTTTGTTTTATTTTCTTGAATGGAAAAAAACCTCAAAGCCCTAACCAGAATTACAGCATCCATTTGGACTCGAATACATAGTTGAAAGTTTTAGAAAGAGAAAAATTGCCCTTTTTTTTTTTTTTTTTACAATGCTGTAATCAAGGGGAAAAAACTGCAAGGAAAAGCAGCTGCAGCTGAAAGAAGCAAAGCACAAAGAGCATAAACATGTTTTTGCTGTTACTGTTTTTGATTTCATGTAAGGATAATTATAGGTCCTACCTAGATGATATTGAAACATGGTCCAGGGGACAGGAAGACATTTAATTAGTGAAAAAAAAAGGCCTCTGGCAGCTTAATTGACACACAGGTCTGTTTTCTAAAAGCCTGTTCAGACCCCCTTATTCTCATGACTGCCTTCGGACAGAGCCTGGCTTGTTCAGGTTGCAATAGGTTAATAACGATACTGGGAAAGACTAGCACTTTGCTGAAGATAATTATGCATTAGCTAAAAGAGGGGATTGTTTCATCCCATTAAAACGAACGCTGTGTAGCAGAGCATTATCGCCCCACTCTACTGAAAGTAAACATTTCAGCATTCACAATGTTAGCTGTCTGCTGTGGCTGGTGGGAAGAGCAGAGAAAAGCCAGAGCCCAGCATCAGCTCTGGATGGAGTACATTTCAGCTCTTCATTACAGCGATGGGCAAAGATGCCAGCTTGGCTCTGCCGTGTTGGATGGCCCGAGCTTCAGCTATCGCCAAGCCTCTCGCGCTCAGCTGAGCGAAGGTTGCCAGGCTGCTCCCGCACTTGCGTTTTTGATGTAGTTCTGCAGGAAGACTGGAGACATAAATAGGAAAGCTGTAGGTTTGTGAACCTACACATAGGATAAACATGTCAGAGTGTGGGAGGGCAATTGGAGTCTTCCAAAAGTCATCTCCACTGGTAGTCCGTTAAGAGGAGCAATTTTCACTCCTGTTTGCTCCCACACCAAAACTCATACACAGAAGGACTTTGGAGAGTTCCCCTTCCTTATGCACCAAATAGAGAGCGCTGGGGGAATTAGGTGCCAAATTAGCTATTAAACACCTTAATGTCTTTGTAGGTCTATTCCAAGGCTAAATTCTCTATAGGCTTCACTGACTTTCCTTAAACTTTTAGTGACACGAAAATTATATACATGCACATCAGAACCCAGAAAGCTTCCTGCTAGATAAGTCTCCTAAGGCGAGCTGCATCTTAGTTTCCATATGCGGTGGTCCAAGTAGTGATGTACCTTTCAGAGAAAGCAAATTTGCATATTGGGGTTTTTCCTTCTTGCCATTGCTGCTACTTTGCTGAAGCCATAGCTATTCTTGTATGGGTTGTCTTCCTAATGTCTGAGCCTGATCCTTTAGTGCATGCACAAGGATAGTATCGGGAGCTGCAGATCACCTGCAACCATTGCCGGTAGGTGTGAGATCAAGCATATCCTGATGAGAGGTTCCCAGGCAGCAGGGCTCTGGGGCAGTATCGGTCTAATGGCTGGTTTCTTGGTCATAAGGTGAGAAGTTACAGTGGCATGGGCAGAGTCCTTCCACTGACTTTGTGAGCTTTGGCTCTGGCCCACAGAGCCAGATTAGCGAGGTGTGAAAGCATCTTGGTGCTGTATCTGATGGGAGAACCCGACAGCTTAATTAATTATGCTGTGATAGGAGCGAAGCCCCTAAAACCAAAATGTTTTTGTCTCATGTGTTATGATTGCGACAAAAATACTTGTTTATGACCAAATTAGTTTGGTGAGGCAGATATAAATTCAGCTCCTTCTCATCTTCACACCTATCAAAATTAGGAAGTTAAAGACAGGCTATCTGAACTACTACACTAGTAAAAAAAGATTATCCTCCCTTTCTGCAATATGCTTAAAATCTTGACAGCAATTTGAATGGGACAAGTAAGTTTCCTCTCCGTATCAGCATGACCCCCTGGGAGACGGTGGGAGGTACATCATCTGTCAATTGAAAAGTGGAATTAAAAAAAAAAAAATCTATAAATATAAGGCACTACAGCCTTTCATCGTGTTTAATAGAAAGACTGTAAACATCGTCTCTCAGGATTCCTTATCACAATTTTTTCCTATTTAGTCATTTAGTCATTGTCTCAATCTCTTAAGCATGAAATGGGGAGGGTGTCTCAGCATTTTGGTTATCACATTGAGGTAACGCAAGGCTTTATACTCACTCAGTGTGATGACACTGCTCTTGCTGCCGGCAGCGCAGCAGCCCTTGAAACGTGTAACCAGTTGCTCCCCAACATTTTGGGGAATGCTGTGGTTAGCGAAGAGGGCGAAAGTCTCATCTCTCCTTTGCTGTTTTCTTTCACAACAGGGAAAAACCTGTGCATAAACGCTTAGAGAGGGCTGAAGTTATGAAGTGGTGCTGTGCAGTAAAAATTTCCTTGGCTCTGCCGAACAAAAGACACCTGTGGTGAGCATGTGGGCAGAACTGTTTATAGATGTGCCAGGTTCTCAGCTTCTCCAGTGGTGAAATGGGGACTAGCTTGACACAGCCTCACCACTCTTGAGTGATATTTTATTGCTATTATTTAGCATAGGCGAGCAAAACAAGGTTTTACATTGGTACCTAATACCAGTTGCATGCAGTGGGCGTCACACATCCCACTGGCATGGATGGACTCCTACATGCTTACAAGCGTTTTCATGAACTGTTCAGAATCGAACTGGCTCACCGAATAAATATACGCTTCCCTTAAATAAATATACACTTGCCTTCCGCTCAAAGCCTCCAGAGGATTAACACTTTTATATGAGCATTTACAGAGGAAACAGCACTAGCCCTATAATTGTCCACATCAAAATTTGTTTATTTAGAGAAGCTGATTAGTATTCAGCTGGTGTTACTACCCGTGATGTAGCAGAGAATTGCCATAGTATTTGTGCTGTAGAATTAAGAATCAAAGAGCAGTCATCACTAGCATTATTGTTTATTGCTGTTCCAATGTGCCAAGGCTGGCTTGTTTACAGGCATTGTAACTGAAGAACCAGAGTTCTCTGTATATTTTCTGCTAAGTGAGCCTGCAGGGAAGAGTCCCTCTTCCAGTGCCCCAGAAGGCTTGGGGAGGGCATCGTGGTCATTAGTTGTTACAGGTGAGGCAATTAAAAATGCTTATCTCTCCGAGCCCTCCCTCTACTCTTGTGCTACTTTTTCTTTTAGAAATACCTACATTTAACAGTACTTTATATAAGCTTTTGACTATAGGGCTAGTGTGTTAATAAATGTTCACTGGAATATAAAAAATTATCTACGTTCTGTGAGTAATAGATTAAAGATGACTCCAAGCACATAACATAAAATGCTGTAGGTGTTTATGAGCCATTTATAAGCAATTTATTATTGATCAGGAAGGGAGGGAGGGATCACTCATTTATTAAAATCCGTGAATCCTGTACTAATCCTTTCTAAAGGGTGTTAAAGGCTTGGTTAGAAATGAGCTGTGAGCCACTGGCCTTTCGGCAGTGCACTCCCTGGCCGACAGCTGATACCATCGCACCAAATTCTTGGCAGGCTTGGGATGCTCCTGAGCGTCATTGACCTGTCCTGCAGCCAAACACATAGCTAGTAGCTCTGGCTTCAGTTATCCGTTCCAGCTGCTCTTAGCAGCGATGCTTTTACTTGGGTACCTCGCAATTCGTATCGGATTTCACATGGTGCTTTCCTTTAAGAACTGCCACTCTTTGTTTCTTTGGTTTGCTCCCCAGCTAAATCTTTTTCTTCCCCCTTCTCTGTGTTTCCTGCTCCTCTTCTCCCCAGGGCGAATGCTCACAGAAGTGCTATGACATCTTTGTACTGGAGACGGTGTGCGTGGCGTGGTTTTCATTCGAGTTCCTGCTGCGATCCATCCAGGCAGAGAATAAGTGTGCTTTCCTGAAAACCCCGCTCAACATCATCGACATCCTGGCCATCTTGCCTTTCTATATCTCGCTCATGGTGGATATGGTCTCCACAAAAAACAGCAGCAAGCCCAGTGGGGGAGCCGGGAACAAGTACCTGGAACGAGTGGGCCTGGTGCTGCGCTTCCTGCGGGCTCTGCGCATCCTGTACGTGATGAGGTTGGCACGGCACTCGCTGGGGCTGCAGACGCTGGGGCTCACCGTCCGCCGGTGCACCAGGGAGTTCGGGCTCCTCCTGCTCTTCCTTTGCGTCGCCATGGCCCTCTTCTCGCCACTGGTGTACCTAGCTGAGAGTGAACTGGGAGCCAAGCAAGAATTCACAAGCGTCCCCACCAGTTACTGGTGGGCTGTGATCTCCATGACAACTGTTGGCTACGGGGACATGGTGCCTCGTAGCATCCCCGGACAGGTGGTAGCCCTGAGCAGTATCTTGAGCGGGATTTTGCTGATGGCTTTCCCAGTCACATCCATCTTTCATACCTTTTCCCGTTCCTACAGTGAGCTGAAGGAGCAGCAGCAACGAGCAGCAAGCAGGCAGGTACGCCAGGGGGAAGAGAGCACCAAACCCCCAGATGGTTACAGCACGCGGGGGCTTGGGGTCACATTCCCACCAGATGCTGCTGGGCAGGAGGGTCAGCCCGCAGCGGACCGGGAAGCCAAGAGAAGTTTTTAACTCAAAACAGCTGAAGACCTACGTTGGCAGCACAAGAAGCAGTGGACAAGGTGGAGATCAGTTCTGCAAGAAGAACCTCCTGAACTGCATAACTGAGGGGCAGACACACACAAGGTTGTCTCTAAAGACCAGCTTCTGATCTTAAGGGCCCTCTGAAAAGTGCCCCTAGAAACTCTACCAAGTACCGCTCTGCTCCATCGCTTTTCGTAGGGCTTTTCTATTGAGCAGGTATTTTTGGCAACCTCCAAGGAGAAGCCGTGGAACGTAGCCAGCCAGGAGAACGTAACATGAAGCACAGCCTGTGCCAGGGTGCCGTTCGGCGGAGCAGCCAGTGTGCCACCTCCTCCCTGCTCAGTGACACTCCACGTGCGAGGGGCTGAACGAGGGGGCTCCCCGTGCTGTGACGCCCCGCGCACCGGGGGGTTGTTTCGGCACCTCTGCCAAGGGACGCAAACCTCAGACAAGCCAAGGTGTGAGGGCAAGAGAAGGGCAGGAATATCCCTTCAGCTTTTGCAGGGGTTTGGCTTTGTCTGCTCTACAGATCAGGCAGCGCAGCCTGGGCTGCCAGCTCTGACTTGTGCTCTAGTGCAGTATGCATTATTTAGTAAATATGCGTATTTACCACCCTAAGCTTTGTAGCTTAGCCCCTCGACAGAAATATACATAGACAATCTTCCCGACTGTGGTACTGAACGTTAACTTGTTTTTTTCTCTTTGCTAACAGTTGAATATAACAAATATCTTTACAAATCATGCCATTTCTCCACTTTCTGTTAACTATTTCCATCTCTCACGTATCAAAAAATGTGTTTAACGGATGACTAAACCTGAACTACACGCAGCCCGAGAAGGGGAGGGTAATGTTGAACCAGCAGTGACTCCCAGCTCTGCATACTCTTCCTCAGCAGTGGTGGCCACACTGACTGCAGTCATGTGCAAACAGGAGTAGTCCAAACCGGAGAAGTCTATGAAGCACCTTCACTGGGCTCTGGCCCAAGCTGCAGCACAGCAGCTGTTACCAGGAGTAAGTACCAGTACCAGTACCAGTACCAGCTCTATGTTACCAGGAGTCTCCCCCCACCCCCCTCCAGTAAGAAAAAGACAATCCTGTCATCTAAAAATGAGAATTATTGTTCTGGCTCTTCTTCCTAATTCTCAAAAGACTTAAGTCAATTTGAAGGGAAAATGAACCATATGGTGGTATCTGCATGTTTGTTGACTGATGCCAGCCCCGTGAGCTCTCCAGCCCCCTTGCCGGAGGAGCTGTGTAGCTGGTCCAAGTCAGTGTGCTGTGTGGGTCTTAAGTGCTCGTACAGGTGGGATACCATCGGGGATGGAGGGAAATGGAGCACAACTGCCCCTTGTACCTAAGCCCCCCCCGTTTGTATTAAAGCAGTGTCACCCTCCATAGTCTCCTCCTGCGAGGAAGGGAACAAAAGCTGATGGACTGAAGATGGGATTTGTCTGGTTTGGGGTTTTTTTGCCTCAGCGTATGTTGTCCCACCAATAATAGCAAACTCCTGTATTAAGCCATTCCTTATAGGAATGGAGCAAGGGAAAATAAAAGGTTACACTTTATTTTAATAAAAATTAGGAGCTTTGTTGCTGAAGGCTCGTCTCTGATGATTCAAGTGCAGGGAAGGAGGTGGTATTTCACCATGCTGATGTGAAGCCGCACATGCCGGTGCTGCAGCCGGTCCCACGCCACTGGCCCTCTGTGGCCCATAGCAGCCCCGATACTGCTCCTTTGCAGTTGGAGCAGCAGGCGTTACATGCACAGCTCGCCAGTGAGCGCTGCAAGAGATGGAGGCAGCAAAACTGAGCCCCCCACCCCACAGGCTGCCTCTGACTCTCCATACCCCCACCTGTATTGAACTACAGGCAAACCGAAGGCAGCCGTACGTGCCGGGGCTCTGCCTGGCGTTCACAGCCCATGGCCTCCGGGAGCACATCCGCTCCTTGTGCCGGGCGAGGAGGTCCAAGGGCTGGTGGATGGTGCTGGGGCTGACTCAGACTCCTGGCAGAGCAATGCCAGCACTGGGTTGCTGTGACTCATGAGAGATTTTAATCTTATTTTTTTTTAATCCCGATGCAGGCGTTTCTTGCATTAAGGCTTATTAAGGTTTGGCATCAGGGATACAGCTTTGCAGCCGGCTAAATGCAAACCAGCAAAGCAAGCAGCGTGTGCGGGCAAAGCATGGCATGGTGCTGAGGGGCAGCGGTACATTTTATGGTGGCATTTGGGTGCTCAGTCTTCAGGTGGGACCCGAGAGAGTCACACAAGTGAACCCACAAGTTCACCTTTCATGGTACTTCGGTTCATGCACACCAGGTGCTGTTCAGCGCTACATCTCTGGGGTGAATGCAGTCATCACAGCTCGTGTACATGGAGGGTGCAGAATACATCCCCTCAAGGTGCTGAGGCCCACGGATGATCAGCAGCAGTAGCTTACTCTTAGAAGAGCCATGTTGGAGTAGGCATCCTTGCAGAATGAAGCTTCATGCTGGCACTGCTAGCAAATAACCGTGAATGAATGCCGCTTTTGCCCCCCACAGCATGAAAAAAACAGCACCGGGACAGCTAACTGCAGCTCAGCAGCTGTGCAGAAAACCAGACTGATGACACACACCATATTATTGCTGTGCTCCATCAAGTTCCTATTGTCCTACAATAGTGAGTTCTTTATATTTTTCAAAAGGCACGTAATTAATTCCAGCACACACAGAGTTTTAATGAAGTGCCAAAACCCACTCATTATGTCCGTTAGTCAAGGCCTAGCTTTTAATAAAGTTTCATTTTATCTATTGAGATGACAGATGAGGAAACAAATATAAACCAGGAACCTTTTAAACAAATTATTTTTGGAAGCTGTGATGCACACATTGCCAGACATAAAAGATACTCAGAGGAGAGCAAGTTTCACCCAGCGTAGCTGTTGTTATGGGCGATGCTCATTACTTTTGATCAGCTGCTGGAGAAGTGTTGGTTTTATTGTGTATGGTTGTTGTTGTTTTTTTCTTTGACACAGCACATGCATGATTTAAGGCCATTTATCTCTTAACTATAATAAATGCTACGCTGCTGTCTCCATGCATGCTGGTGCCAGCAGGTTGTTATACCTGTTTCTTTGAAACACAATCTAGTGCTTCATGATGGTAGCACATTGGTTTTGCCCCAAGGAAAAAAAAATTTCCTCTCTCCTATGGCACAGAGACTCAACGCGTGTGAGCAAAGCCGCCTCTTCTCCACAGCCATCTCGGTGGCAGCACGTGTGGACATAAAAATTCTGGTAGTTGGCAACTAATCATCTGAAAACGGTTCAAGAGCTAGGATGCAGTAACTGGTAAAGGGACAGTTAGAGGGAACGGCACGAAGTCAAACACAAGTCCTTCAGCTCATACAGCACATGCGCACAGCCATCTCCTACCTCATAGCAACCTCAATTAAGAAAAAGCACTAATTGCAAGGACAACGCGACACTGGTATCACCCGCTCAGCAGGAAGCTGGACAGAGGTTGCTGTCTCACACCGATGAGGCCAGAACAGACATGGTCTATGGCAGCCTCACAGCAGATGCTTCACCGGGGGCAAAGTATCCTTTGGGGATTTGGGCAAAATCCTTGGCTCTCACGGGTCTGGCACCTACAAGCTACAGCCTTGGAGGAGCATGAAGCCTTGGGGCAGAAAAGGGAAGGCGGATGGAAGGGCTGAGGGGCAGAGAAATCCAGCGTGGTTCTGCCAGCCCTCGGTCTCGCAGCACAGCTAAGCCAGTCCCTACAAGAGCCAAACCCACATGAACTGGGACACGGAAGGGGCAGGATGGGGGTTGGAAGTCCTAAGTCCGTGTTTGCTGTCGGGACTTTTCCAGATGCTGACGTCCGCTTGGGACCTGGCTGCTTTACCAGGCTGTTTACAGGGAGATCTCCCCCTGCTCCAGGGTGTGCCTCACATTTTGTTCTAGTCTTTGTCTCTTATTTACTGCTGTTGGCTCAGGTATCCAGGCAGCATGCTTATTTATTGGCATATTGTTGACTTACAAATTAACGTCTTCTTTCAGTTACAGAACGCCACCAGCAAAGCTACAGCTGTCCGTCAGGTCCTTGAAGCCTTCGCGGCACTCAAGCCTAAGCTAAGGGTCACAACCAAATTCAACAAACAGCATCTGTGCGCCAACTTTTCCTTTACTACCCCGTGCCGAATCTGAGCTTTGCCTTTTGTCTTAAAATGTTTTTAACTGCCTCTAACGACACATGTAGATGCACGCACCCAAACATCTAACCATGAAATCTGTTGTCTCTGGAGCTGCAGCGCAGAGCACTGCCTGCCCTGCGCAGCTGAGGGAGAGCTTTTCCCCGGGGCCGAGGGAGAGCTTTGCCCCAGCCAGCAGGACAAAGCCCTGTTGCTGCCCTGGCTGCTGCAGCGTCCAGAGGTAGCTGTGAGAGCTCCTGTTTACTGAAGGGGCTTCCCTGTTGTTTCATTTAGGGCCAGTCCCACCATTAGCTTCCCCTCCATGAGTGCCAGAGCAGCAGCCACTAACACCAGCGCTCTTTGGGATAGATGGTGCAACCACTGCTGAGTAATGAGCAGGCTCAGCTGTTGGAACTGCTCGGGCCATCACCTTCTGTGATCTCCAGGGCCTGCAGACGGTAACAGAGCAGGCAGGTTTTACTCCCCACTCTCGTTTTCCTCCTCCTTTACCCCCACTTCACTGATTTACCTACTTTCGCCCTTCCAGGTCTTGGGTTTTCCTTCATTCCCTCCCCTCCAGGAGTCTCTCTCTTCAGCCCCTTATTTGAGCAAGCTGTCTCTCCCGCCTCTCTCCTGTCTCCCCAGGCCTCTCTTCACACCGACTCCCCTTATCCACCTTCCGCAGCCATCGCACGCAGCAGCAGCAGCAAACCGTCTCCCCACACCAGAGCAGCGGAACAGCCTGGAACAGCGGCTGAGCCAGGCACAGGAGGCACACCTCAGCCGAAGGCTGGTCCTGACTGCCTTGGCTTGTTTTCACATCCTGAATTGGGGAGGGAGGTCCAGACTCCTCCTGGCACAGCCGTTGGCCATGAGATGACACACTGTTTCCTCATCTTCCATGCAAAGGCTGCAAAGAGCGTGTCCCTCAGCTGTGTCCCGTCTCTGACCTCATTCTGCAGTTTGCATGATACAGGGTTTTTTTAAAGCTACAGAATAATGTTAGTAATTTGTTTTTACTGTGAGCATCACAAGCATAAAAGAGTTAAGTGGTCATGAGGGTAAACTTACCCCAGGATGTATGGAAGAGCAGGGGGCAAAAAAAAATCCAGAATTCCTGTCGTGCATCGTGACCTCAGGACAAATTACGCCTTGTGCTTACCCACCCATCAGGAGGAAAAAGCATGCTAATTATTCCTACGGACGATGCTTTAGACAAGACAAGTTATAGTAAGAGTTAAGAAGCACACATCTTGTACAAAAACAAGCAACACTGCGATTTATACATAACAGGTAATATTTATTTAAAAAAACATTGCAACTGACAGAGAAAATAAATGCCATGAAATGTGCCGTACATTCAAAGAGATGTATTTAAAGTAATTGATTTCTTATTCTCTGAGGTGATCATTGATGCAGATACTTCCTGACAATTAAAGAACACAACCAAAGTTCTGTAACATCCTGTCCCTAAAGTACCTTGCAAGATGAAGTTCAAGAGTTCCTGGCCAAGAGTCCTACCTTGCTAAATGCCACATACAGAAGATGACTTCAGACATGGTTTCACTGGCTTCTCTTCCAGCATTCACAGCTCTGGTGTGAACGAGACTGGTCTGCAGAGCTCGCTAGTTTGGGTACTGCCCAGGAAAGAGTCCCAAAACGAAAAAACAACAGTTGTTTTATTCTCGGTAATACCTGTAGTTCAAAGCCAAAGAGGTGGCCAAAAGTGTGTACTCCCAGGTGAAGCTATAACATATAGAAGTATATGTCTTAAGAGCTGTTTATTTCTTATATCCCCACTTCATAGAATATTAGAAAAAGACCACCATATACAAAAATCTTATCATTACAAGTTATTAAAAAAACCCCTTCAGACCACTAAAACACACAAGAAGGTGTTTGTTTGCATACAGTAGAAATACAATCCTCATTAAAGCAGCATACCGGAGAAGCCAGCTGTTAAGTGAGTTTTCGATTAAAAAAGACAAAAGCCCAGATGTTCCTGTAGTACAACCAGAACACTGGAGAAAAGAGAGGAACAAAACATTCATAGTCTGCCATGCCGGGTACATCATCTTTGTAAGGTCACTTCAGGCCTAAGAGAGTATGGTATCGAACAAAGAGCATGGAGTCAGTGCCCGGGCAGAGCATTCTGTGCCCAGCCCTCGGAAACAGCAGTTCTCCTCAGCTCTGCTTTACTCACGCAGATCCAACTGGATCTGCCAGGGCAGGAGGGACTTCCTGAGGACACCCTTCCTTCCACCTCCTGCGGTGCTCCCACCGAAGGGCAGGACGGCTTGACCCCAGGGCAGGACTTCTGCCCGCAGGTTTGAGCCTCAGCCCTCCCCCACCAACATGTCAGCTCCAAAACCGAACGGCACGTGCAGTGGGAGCCCCCACGTCAGCAAGAGGGGCACAAGTCTGTAAAGCAGCACAGGGACAGCCCACTCTTCCCTGTCCCATGATGGACATTCCCAACCGAGTGTCATGCAACCACTGCTGCAGCCTACTGACGCTTCCCCTCTAGAGGACAGTTTGCCACCGATGAAGACAGTCCAGACTTAAATCATGAGTTCCCAAATAAAACAGGGTAGGGGAAGTATCTGATTTACACACTGAAGTTATTCAACCTCAGACTTGCTGCCATCCATAAGAAAACATAAGCTCTTGGGCTAATCTTGGAGAAAAAGTGATTCTCAGAAATGTGTCCCAGCTCTAACACCTTGCCTGTGGTCAGACAGGATTCACCCGGCAGCAGGGAGGGAGCTTCATGAAGAAGCAAGCAGCGCAGGCATAGCTGTTTCTGGGACTAAGCATCTCGCTATGGCTGCCTCACACCAAGTAGGGCTGTTTCATGACGGCAACTGGCAGGAGCCCAGGGGCTCGCTCACAGCCCCCTGCGGGTCCACACCACTTGCAGCTGCTAGACACGTGCCGTTCTCAAAACGGGCACAGTGACCTACGCTGGCGAACAGCCATTATAGACAACATCTACATTTATAAATAAACTCTCCACTCTTTCAGCTTTCTCACTCCCTCTAAGTACAGGCTGCTGATTCTTCTAAGAGCCTAGAAGATCTTAAGCAAAACAAAAAGGAAAATGGGGACTCCTTCCTTGTTGGGTCAATGCAAGAAACACCCCAAAACATAAACTGGTTCTTGTCTGGCATTAAACAACATGAACATGAATCTCAGCCTCAACAAATCAAGCTGTCAGATGCTAGTCCTACTCCATAGGATATGGCTTTTTCTCTGTCTCAAACTTTTTCACTTCCCCTTCTGAGGCAACGGAAGGGGAGTTGCTTCTACCTTTGTGTCTCAGTCGCCATCTAGAAATACTTGCCTGGCAATACTTGCAACACGCATCTGCTGGCCCCATGAAAGACATCCTCCAGCCCAGCTCTGCCCTGAGCACAGCTGCAGGAGCAGTGCTGCCCCGAGTGCAGGGCGGGCTGTTCCCAAACCCCATCGTTTCGAAACACGGCTACCTAATTTACCTGCAATCTCCTGTTAGCTGCCCGCTTGACTGGCTGCACCTGCTCTAAACGTGGCTCCAGTATTGTCCGTACTCAGACCCCCTTCGTCATCTCCTGGATGTGTCCGCCTGCCACACTGATCCCGCAGCGGGGGTGAACACTGGCCATTCACTCTTTGGCATGTTGATGCTTTACACTGGGTACGACTGGTTCATTTCTCTGCTCACCACACACCCTTCTTAAAGAAAAGAGAAAGCTCCTGCATTTGCTCTTCAATATTCCTTCCTGCATCATGGAGATACCAAATGCTAGCATATGCCACAAAATTCCTGCCAATATACAGACCTTATATTATATAAATAGGTAAAAGTTTCAGACAAAATATCCTATAATTTCTGTGGTGTAACATTTTTAAATAGCATTAAAACCACAAACCATCCAGCCCTTGTGATTAAATATACAAACATTTGTGAATTGATAAGGCTCATAGGTACATATGCAAAAATAAAGTGCCCCTCCCCCCACCAAGAAACAGTTCTGTACAGCTAAGTCTGAAAACAGAGAGAGTAAGTTATTTAAAATAAAACCTCCCGAGCTGGAAGTGCAGCCACATTTTCAATCCTTGTTCTTGTTTCTGCTTTCCACTTGGCAACACGGGAGTATTTACAAGTGGAAGAGGAGCTGCCATGGCTGACTCCGCAGTGCCGTTGACCCGCAACCTGTCCAGCTAAATGCCTCACAGGGCCTTGGTGCTGGCTGGGTGTGCAGTGTGGGACACGGGCTTCTGAGGGTAGTAGCTGTACAAGTAAACCTGCAACAGGATAGCGATGTCCACAAAAACCTGCAGGAGCCCACAGATGGAGAACTGGAATGGGGCCTGATTCAAAATGAAGTAAACAGTCTTGAACGTGTCCCCACTGGTCCACATCAGCACCATCTTGACACTAGAAGACAGAAAAGAAGGCAAGAGTATTTACTGAGAAGAACTTGGCTTTGTGATTAGACCTGGAGTGCCAGAGGATCCCATCTATTTCAGCGAGGGTTTACACTGAAGAGTGGGTTGGGACTCCCCTCCATGAGGGCAGACAGCGTGCCTAGCCAAGACGTGCAGCACTGTACTTGGAAGGGAGGATCAAATTCTCTACCCCACAAACTGCAGCACTCTTATCTCAGCAATTACAGCTCCAAATGCCTGTGGCTATGAAGGTATCCAACATTTTAAAATATCCAGCTAGGATATTTGACTCAGCGGTGCTCTGTAAACATGACTGCCACATGCTGACAGCACTGACCATAAACCAAATACAGTGCATGGAAAACAAAGGCAATTCATCTCAGCAGTTAATTCTTGTGCGTGCAATTTTGTGCTCATGCAAGGTGAAGTAACACGTAGACTGCTCTCTCATGTATACACACTTTTTTAGCATCTGCTGCAAAAACACTTCTGAAAGAGACAAGGAACCATTTCTTATTGCAGAAAATGCAAAACCAAAAACCCAGAAAGATAGATTGTCCAGTAATACAGAAAGAGGAGAAACGACATGCCTGCAGCTGTTACTGGAAGGACGAACATCACTGGGGATTTTTAGCAAGGACACGGATCAAGAGCGATGCTCAGACTTCCTTTTAATAGCCATCCTTGCTTTCATCGCGCTGTACCGCAGTCCAGCTCCTGCTCCCCCACATCAGGAGAAACTCTGGAGACTAGAAGCAAGTTCTTCAAATAGATCAAATTTTTTTCAGTGCCCTCAACAAAATGTGAACAACCAGATCCTGAAGGCTGTTTTTGAGCTTCCTGCACTTTAACAGGAGAGCTTTTTAAGCAACTGGATAAGCGGTAGTGGACAAAAGCTTTGTAGTTCACAGCATGAACAGTGCGCATGATTTGTCATAATTATGAGCAATTACATTTTGCCAGCGCTGACTCCAATTCATCAAATGCAGTCAGGCCCATGCGGCAGGCTAGGACTTAATTTCTCAAACATTCAGGCAGGGAGCTAGCACAATTTGTATTTTGGACACAAGTACACAATGCTATTACAAGCCAAATGCTGCAGCCCACTCTCTCCCCATACAGGAAGGGTGGCCAAGAGCATCAGTTTATACTGGCCCATCGCACTATGGAAACACAAGCCTTTTTGTAACTCGTGTCATGGGACTGAGACCGTAAAACAGGTCTACAATCCCACGGACCTTCCAAAGAGAGCCTCTGTGGAAGTGCAAGCAAGGACATGGGGTTGAGTAAGCAGTCATTCCCCCCCCAAGGTCATTCTAAAAATGTAAATAAATAATCAGAGAAGGAAAACAACTGCTGAACCCACAGTGTCACTTGTGCTTGGTGCAAACAGCCTGCACCACCTGCCTTGTGCATGTTCCCAGTCACACCGAGTCACCTTATATCACACTTATGGGAGGTTTACAGACGCAGGCGGTGGTGGGGATTGTTTGGGATTTTAATTAGGAAGGGCGATAAACTCTGAGGGTAATAAAACTGGCACCTTGCTTGCCCGCAGCCAACGTTCCTCCCCCTCTGATTTTAAGCTTATCAGTGTTTGCTGGGCAGCTGATCACAATTTAATTGTGAATCTGTCCTGGCGTGGTTGGGGACCCTCACTAAAAGCACACAGTAAACCTGGCAGATCAAATTAACTGCTCGCTCTTGACAGAAAGGCAATTCAGAGATGCCACAAAATACCTGAGTAGGAATTTAACATGCAAAGGATATTTGTCACATATTCCCCACGGAGAAAGCTGGCTGGGTTTTAAAAGTGACCACACGGTGCAGTGCAGATGTGGAGGAGAAAATACACACTGTCAGAAGATGTACAGCCTACAAAAGAGTTTACTCCCCCAAAGAAAGAATAATCACTGGGGGAAACCTTACGGACACATGCAGTTCAGCAGCGCCGTAGGAGCCAAGCACTAGAAGAACACCGCTAGCTGTGTCACATGCTGTGCCAAGTTTGCCAAAGTAATTCTGGGTTTTGCTAGGAAGCCACCTGTGCACTCAACAGCCTGCAATACTGACTGGGTAACTTGGTGCACGCTCCAATAGCCTTTGCATGTTCCAGAGCCCCGCTCTTCAGCTCGTACATCAGATACTCAAGGAAATGAGCATCATGCCTGGGGTTCTCACTAGGACATGACAATGCTCTGTACACAGGAAAATCTCAAGTCGTGCTTGGCAAAAATGATTTAAAAAAATGTAATGGATAGTTTAAAGAGCTAACACCACGGGTCTGTCACTGAATCAAAAAATATATATCCTTCTCTGTCCAGCAGCATGGACAAAACAGCAGAGAAAACCTGCAAATCACCAAGGTACTACAAAAATGCAAAATAAAAATATACAAAACACTTGACGTTCCACAAAACCTTAGTACTGCAGCTGCACCAAGGTTCTCGGAGCCCAGGGTTAATGCAAAGCAGAGACTGTGGGAGTGCTGGTTGCTTTCCAGAGGAGAGGCTGGGACCGGACAACAGGAGCATGTCCAACACAGACCTAAAAGGTGCACGGGTTAACTGAAAACAGCTTAGCAAGGAAACAGGGACAGTGTCACACAAGAAGTGAGAAGAGGCAATGAAGAGCCCCAGAGGAAAGCCGAGGACATGTCAGAGGAGCAAAGAGGTCAGTCAGATGAGAAGGGGGTAAGAAAAAGAGGCTGGAGCAGGACAGGGAATGACAGGAACAGAAGAGAACTGGGAACTTGGGACAGAAGTCCTTGGAAACGACCTGAATTTGGGGTGGACAGACAGGAATACAGCCTGGGACAAGGGAATTCAGGGTTGTATTGGGTTTGCGTAGCAAGGTTTTGGTAGCTGGAGACTACAGGGGTGGCTTCTGTGAGAAGCTGCTGGAAGCTTCCCCTATGTCCGACAGAGCCAACTCCAGCCAGCTCCAAGACGGACCCACCGCCAGCCAAGGCTGAGCCCATCAGTGACAGCGGTAGCATCTCTGTCATAATATATTTAAGAAGGGGGAAAAAACTGCGCAACAGCAGCAGCCAGGAGAGAGGAGCGAGAACATGTAAGAGAGAGAGCCCTGCAGACCCCCAGGTCAGTGCAGAAGGAGGGGGAGGAGATGCTCCAGGCACCGGAGCAGAGATTCCCCTGCA
>JANXJC010000029.1:25210944-25243072 GCA_027564655.1 Leptodon cayanensis
TGGGAGGGGAATTGAGCCCGGGAGGAAGGGAGGGGTGGGGGGAAGGTGTTTTAAGATTTGGTTTTATTTCTCATTATCCTACTCTGATTTTGATTGGCAGTAAATTAAATTAACTTCCCCGCATTGAGTCTGTTTTGCCAGTGACGGTAATTAGTGAGTGATCTCTCCCTGTCCTTATCTTGACCCACGAGCCTTTTATTTTCTCTCCCCCTGTCCAGCTGAGGAGGGGAGTGATAAAGTGGCTTGGTGGGCACCTGGCCTCCAGCCAGAGTCAACCCACCACAAGGGTGAAGCTAGGGAATGAGCAGAAGAAGTGTGTGCTGCCCCAGGACCCCCACCTCATCACTGTAATGTCTGCAAGCATCCCTGAATGCCCCCAGCACCCTCTCCAATTATGTACGTCTCACTCCTCCAGTGCCCGCCCTAGGAAGGGGAAAAGCTACAACTGCTGTCAGCTCTCCCCCATCTCAACCAGCACCCATTAGCCCACACAGCCTGAAAGTTTGAGCTTGCTGAGAAACCCATCGAGTGTCTGCGTGGCATCTCAGGGGGGGAATAGAGCTGCCCCTGCCCCCACTACCACACAACAGGCCCATGCTTCAGGATGCTGGGAGAGGGGCTGAATGAAGTCCACACCATCAGCACGGCTTCTGCCATGTCCTAATTTCCAGACACTTGGGTACAATAGTAATGGTCCTTCCCCCTTATTTGGGCTGTGCAATTGTCCTCGCTGCATATGCAGATGCCATTCGCAATAACGCAGTGGCGCGTGCATAACGGTGCGTGACTGATTGCATGGATGCACCATCACTGCTCTCATACTTGCAGCTATCGTGTCACGTCAGGAGGCCACACAGGATAGAAAAGCCAATTTTTGTCTGCAGCTTCTCAACTTCACAGACTCACTCGGGGAAGAGAGGTAATTCTTGCATTTATTCTCTCTTTTCGGGCAGAAAAGAAGAAAACCAACCTATCTTGGGCAGATAGCTGCCTCTTACCTGCCCCAGAGGAGAAAAGAGCAGTGTCTGTGCAGAAAGGGAGGGTTTTATTGCCCAAAAGAAATGGGAGTTTTCAGTTAGTTGTGGGGAAAGAAGAGAAAAAAGGGGAGAGCACACCCGAGCCCTTCTTCCACTGCTCTGCTGTAACCTCCATTTGCTGAATGAAGCTCCAGTCCTTTCCTGCAAGACGTGTAAGGCTCATTTTTAACAACCTACCAATACACCTAACGGGGCAACCCTCTAGTCTCAGCTTTCTTCCCCTGCAGGACTCAGCAAGCCACGTGTCAGAAAATCTGTGGGATCACAGCAACAGCATGAGTCTCCTGGAGAGCCACTTGACACAGCAGCACCTCCAATGCAGGCTGCCAGCGGTGGTGAACAAGCCCTCTGGATGGCTCCGCTCCTTTGCAATGCCAGGTACCAGGTGCCGCCGGCTGGCAGATCGCAGCCCGCTGGCGTACATCTGACCCTTGGCTTCACGGTGCAAGAGAAAATGCTGCACTGTTAACGTAGATGAGGTTTTGCTGCAAG
Source organism: Leptodon cayanensis (assembly GCA_027564655.1). Lineage (NCBI taxonomy): Eukaryota > Metazoa > Chordata > Aves > Accipitriformes > Accipitridae > Leptodon > Leptodon cayanensis. The sequence goes on from JANXJC010000029.1 coordinate 25,212,474, forward strand.
ATGCAGTCAGGGCCCACCGTCAGTGCTGCCCGAGACTGGTCAGCACAGCACAAGGAGGCTCCGTGCAGCAAAAATTTCCCAACCTATCTCACAAAGACCAGCTTCACGCTGTATCTTCCTGACATCTGCAAAGCCACGTGAGCGAAGCTGTTCTGTGCAGCACTGGCTACGCAGCAAAGCAGGATTTAGGAGTAAATAAACTGATATATTTCCTGAAATAGCCCAAAGCTAAGCTGGGGAGAGGTGGAAGGCAGGAAATGCTCACCTTGTTGATATGGAGGATACGGTCTTGTAGAACAGCACAACTGCTCTTAGCACAAATGAGTGAGTGGGTCAGGGGTGAGCAGTGCCACAGAGCAATTTGGGGAGGGAGAAATAAACAAATGGCAGCATTTGGTTGTGTGACAACAGAGATGCCAACTGGAGGGGCAGGAGGCAGGAACTGCGCTGAAATAGCTGGTATTGCCAGAGGCTGAAGCAGACTTGTGGTAAAAATAGCACTCCCAGTAATGTAAATCAGTACTGCAGTATCCAATGACAACAAACCTCCTAAAAGCAAGCACCTTCCTTACAGTTGAGCTCGTTACAAGGAGTTGCTAATGTAGTAATAGTTGGTGTCAAGTCTGTGTAAACTGCAGTTGACCACAAAGAGGAAAAGCTGGTATTTTTCAACTGCTCTTAAAATCTGAAAGAGGACTTACTTATTCTGCCGTTGGAATTAATTCTCAGAAAGACACCATCACTTCTGATTAGACACTAGACTAGGGGTGGGTTGCTAAATGCTATTTTTTAATATGGTAATATAAAAATGCCCTACAGTGCTGCTGGTCTCTGCCACTGATAGTAGATTTCATAAAGACACTATACCAATCTTCACTTGCTAAATAAATAAATGGCACGCTGGAGAAAACAGCATTCACTTTTCTCAAGGAGCAACTTGCTTCATTCAGGTTCCTTGTATATTGTGTATTAATTCTGAAGTGACAGCAACTAGAGGTAAAAAACACCTATTAGTACACCATATCTGCAGTCAGCCAACAAACCATAACTTTTACAGAATACTCCTGAAATTATTCAGATGTAGGAAGAACTTGTAAAGTGCATTCAAAAGAAAAAAAAAAAATCCAACCCAAAACTTTCTGTTGCTTCTCTTTGAGGAACTGTACTAGAGGCTGAGTAATTTACAGAACAATGAGATTAGCCAGATATTTAGACTCAACCCCCCTTATCCAGGACTAACACTACTCAAAACAAAGCTTTTCAGCATCTTCATTCCTTCTGCTCAGAACCTGGCTGTGACAGTCTCAAGTCTCTGATTTTCCATTGGAGTCTTTGCACACTCTGCTCAACATTAGTCACGTCTTGGTCATTATACCTTTCTTCTTTTTTTCATCTGAAAGAGCAAAAACTACCAAGAAAAAGATCTTGTAAAAAAATATGAGATGTGAAGCCCCCTCCTCCTCCTCCCTGGTAAACCAGTCTGTCTGAAGACTGGTTGCAACCATCCATCAAAATAACTTACAAGCAGCAGCACATTAGCAGAGCTGCAGAGCAGCAGTCTGCAGAACATGGGCTGGTACTTAGTACAAAACCTACACAAGAAGAAAGACACGACAGTACTCGCTTCCCGTTTGCACTGTAGATTTTCTCACATCGATGTTATGACTCTGCATGTTTGTAGCTTAACACACAAACCCAAAAATACCCTCCAAGCTGGAAAACACAAAGAGAATCAGATGTTAGACAGCGACTTCCGCTGAGGAATTCTGTAGTGGTTTGACCAGACATTTCAGCACAAATAGCAACAGGAGGTACGTGTTGCCCTGATGTAATTACATCCTGCTACAGTCACAAACTCAGTGCTAATTGTGCTCAGACAGTCAATGAACTCAAAAATCCTAAGTTATTTTCAATAACAGAAAAATGAGTGTAATTTATTGGCCTTTATCTACTTTGAAAATTGCTTTTTGTTTTCCTTCTATCTCAGGCAACTGGAACTAAAAAGAGGAGAATTAGCCTGGACTCTTTTTTTGTTCAAGAATCAGTGAAAGTTGACCACAATTTCCGCACATCATGGCCAAGTGCTAGACCAAGCCACAGGTGATGCTGGATTCAAAAATCTGACTTTTTAAATTGCCACAGTTTCAGACATTTCTTCATATATTAGTGCTTGACTTTCATATATGTTAAAAAATGGTGACAGTTCTTTAAATGACTGGGGATATAAAAGCAGAATAAAATCATTTAAGAGCTGACAATCTAGTATTTCCTTCAGGAATAAGGTCCACATCGAAACAGCCTGTCAGTGAGTATTTTGAACACTGCGTTTGGTTTTGGGAAGCGAAGAAGAGGGTACAGAAGGTATCTTTCCTGCAACCTTTTAAGCTGTTACCTCCCACAAGCCATTTGCATGGGAATGTCTGGAAGAGAAAGCAGATTCAGTTATAACATCCTGACTTTGGAAAACTTTCAGCTCCCATTTGCAGCTCCAAAATAGTCTGCTTAGAGAAGACAGCAAGCATCCGTAACACAGCACTTCAATCAGAGGCTGGCCTGCCTTCAACAGTGAAACACAGACCGGAAAACATGAAAGCCAAATGCCATGGTATTTTTAACACTGCACAAAACAAACAAAAACTAATAAATGGAGCATTTGTTCCTAACAAAAAGCCACATGGCTTAACAAAAAAGGAGTTCTCCTGATGATAACCAAACTGTTTAGCCTGTCAAAAGTTATTAAAAGGGAAAAAAAAAAAAAAAGAGAAGAAGAAAACATTGGGACCAGATATCCAAAGTGTCTGAAGTTTGAAAATCTGGAAACTAAACATGCATACCCTAAGACAGGTCCTTCTGCGTGAGCAAGCATAGTCTAGTTTTTAAATATTGCACAGCCAGCTGGGAATCCAGGCACGAAACTGTTCACCAGTCCTGCGTGCTCTGCCTCAACAAGAGCGCCTTACCTCACTTCTCAACAATTCCTCTGAGGCTGGAGCAGCACTGACCATCTCCAGAGGGAGCCATTTGTCCAGCCCCACAATGCTAGCAGGAGCTCAGAGCAGCATGCAGCAGGAGAGATCTGGCATTCTTTTTGGATCTCTGGAACTGAGTTAAAGCAGTTGAGTTGAAGCTGCGTCCATGAGCAATTGATACCACAGAGGTTGCAATACAATAGCAAACTATCTGAAAGCTGCTGTGATTTTCAAGGACTGTATATGACGCTGAGGAAAGACCAAATGGAGGATTTCACTCTGGAAAACCGTCAGGCAAACAAACCCAGAAAGATGCAGTCTAAAGTGATTGTTTGTTGGCAGCTTCTTTTTTAGTATTTGCATTTCATGCAGACTTACAAATAAACAACAAAGTTTTATGGAAAAATAGGGTAAACAGGTGTTTGTCAATTACTTTTCTTCATTAACATCTGTTTTCTAAACCCCCAAGAGCAGCAGGGAGTCAGGCATTTTGACCCCACTTAGCACACCCACCACCCAAAAGCCAGTAATTGTTAGAACATGTCTGTCAAAGGAGAGTCAAGGGCAAACTACAAGACATGCATCATGGGGCTGGTGGATAGTCCAGGTACCGGATAGACCGGTACGAACCTCTGGCTATTTCAAGCAGCTATGCCTAAAGTTTAGTCTGTACAGGTCCAGAAACTTGTAACCCTTAACAGCTACAAAATATTTCTAGCACTCTACAACTTGTGCTGCAGAAAGATGGGCAGCAGGTCCTGACAGCCTCGAACACCCCACGTCTGTGCAGCAAGCGTGAAAATAAATCTCTTCTGTGGATCCAAGGAAAGACTTGAACCACAATTCCCACCAGTGCCCTTCCTGCCAGGAGACACAAATGGATGCTGGCCAGACTGCAAAGCTCAGGTCTGCTCAGACGTGGTACAAACACGTGTGAGACTGGCTCTGCTTCTGCTCTGCTGGCGGATTTGGAAGCTTTGAGACCTGCTGCCATGACAGGGAGCGGCTTTCCTCAGATGCCAGGGCAGCAAATCACGCCCTGCACTGCTTGCAGTAATACAGTCAGCTGCCAACGCACACAGCAGCGTGAGCTTGATGTAAACGGCATGGAGCACACCTAAATTACACCACCCTTCACAGCATCTCGCTCATTAACTTGTTTTGAGTATCTGTTCCCCTTTCCCTGTCTCTCACCTCCAGCTCAAGGCATTGCAATCAATGGAGCTGTAGGCACAGCTGCTGGCTAATGCAGCTCGAGATGCTCTCGTGCTGCCCATCTACTCTCCAGCCACTTGGCACAGCTAGCTGAACCAGTCACCTTGCCACCCCCGGGGCCCCACACCACCCACCCACTGAAAGGCAGGTGGTGGAAGGGCCATCCCCACGTCCCTGCTGCCATGCAGCCAGCCAGCAGCAAATCCTTCCAACATCTCGTCTGCCTGCACGGAGCATTGGTCCCCCACGCCCTGGCTGCTGCAGCCTGCCCACTGCCAGGAGGGACACCACTGCTATGCCCCGCAGTCCTAGTGCTAAGAGATGGCAAAATAATGTCCCTGTGAAACACCATTCAGTGTATTTCCTTCTCTAGTTCTAAATAACTTGGGACACATTCAATTTGGAAGGTAATAAAAAGATGGGAGGGAATAGAGCTTTGCTACAGCACAGCTGCGTATCCCAAGGCCCAAATCGTAATGCTTTTAAATCTTCCTTTCTTCCTGCCCTAGACAACAAAGAAATGATCAGACTCTTCATCCAATTTAACTTGAGGTAATTGCAGCACATTTTTCCCTTCATCTTCATATGGTAACCAGTACATAGGCTGAGCGTGCTTTTAGTATTCCAATTCAATAACTGCAATTATCACTTCGGTCAACATATACAAGATAACAGTCCTAGCTCTAGTGCCTACCTTGTCCTAGATGACTAGCATTCAGTGGCTGTCTCCAAAGCCAGCGCCCCAGAGGACAAAGTCTAATGACATTACAGTCATTACTTTTCATAAATTAATCACATCCTTCAGCTAGTAAAATGCTTCTCACATTCTAAGAAAACACTGGAGAAATGAAAATCCCGAACACACTAGTGTGTAAAATAAGTGATCACTCAGGGACAAAGTCCTACCTTCCAGTCAGCTTACTGCCTGGAAATAAGGTAACATTTTTGCAAGAAACAAAGCTCATATTCTCCTCAAAAACGCTTTACCGTTTGTAAGGAAATAACCCCTTGCAAGCTCTATATGAAGGTATGTCAGAGTCTAAGCCTTCATATGAAATACTGGGTTTTCCCCCTTCCTTCCACATGCACATGCGCGCGCAGAGGTACAGAAATGAAGTTCATGGCGACAGTGATGCACCATACATGCGTGCTGTTCTCGAAGCAAAGCCCAGCAGGAAGGCTGTGCTTTGTCAGAAGGTGCCACCACAAGCCAACACTTTCTGAGCAACTTCCCATGTGCATGCAGCATTACCACTGACCCACAGTGGTTGCAGAGCAGTGCTTCAAAGCCCTGCTGAGGACAGAACTGAATGCTGTAGGGAGGAAATGAAAGCATCACAATCACATCCCACACACAGTAGCATGACACAAATCTTAACATTTCAGCCCAAGTAGGGTCTTTGGAGTTCAGAAAGGACAGACATCCCCTAGCCTATCTTCATTCCCAAACTCTTGCCATCTGCCCCTTTGCACACTATGAATCCTGTTTCAGGAAATTCTCTAGCACAAGACTTAGTAACTGAAGGGACAGGGCTTCCACCACTACCGTGAAAGCTTACCTGACAATGCCAGGACATCTTGCTTGGCATATAGTTGCATTCCCTTATGTGGACATATATCATTCCCAGCCATCCTACCCAGAACAAATTAAAACCCTACCTTTGAGCCTTGCTGAAACACCTTTTTCTGACAACAAGTTTTGTTTCTTTCTACATCCCACCCAAGAATGCTAGAAGCACTTCCTCCCCTGTCTCAGTTTTCGGGCAGATCATCCAATATGTCGGCCACTGGCGCCTCCCTCTCTTCTTCTGTTTGCTTGCCCCTCTGTGTCTGAGGAGCAGGGGACCAAATGCACCATTGCAGGTCAACTTCTAGTAGAAAATCTCATCTTTCTGGGCCACCCTGCAAAGTCACTTCCCAGCTTAAGTTCCACCAACCTCTTTTTCCTGCTGTTCTAGCTCATATATTAACCACTTAAATGACTCACCACTCTGCTCACTTTACACATCTTCATCACAGTCAGTATTACTATTTCTATACTATTACTGCTATTTGCATCCTTGCATCTCAACCAACATTTCTCCAAACCCAAATCTCATTTTACTTCCATTCTGTATTTCTAATCCCACTCAGTCCTACTGCACTGAGGGGGATAATTCTGCAACCACAAAGTAGATAATTTATCCCACTTACACAACTGGCTGCGGTGAACTCTGGCAAAACAATACAGGTGCTGGAATTTCAAGAACTGATGCACTTTTGTTCCCAAATTTGTTAGGGAACAGAGGAAAAAGACATTTTTAGAAAACTTTCATCTCTCAGGTGCCTCTGAGCTCAATTAAGCTCAGTTCTGACCTTTTGTGACTTGGCAAGACCTGACCTTAACTATGCAAAATACCTTGCATGACACTTCCTTGCCAGCAGAAAATAAGAGTGCCCAAACTTAATGGAATGTTTTTGTAGCAGAAATACAATAAATTTTCTCTCGTATTTCAAATTTTCAGGGCATAGAGAAAAGCACCAACTGAAGAGAGCACTGATTAGACATGCCTGCATTGCTTTATTCCTATTACTGTAAAGAAGTCTTAAACTATTTGTAAATGATGAATGCTTTCAGTTTGAAGTCATTTGCTTTGAATTTACTTTTTGAACTGATGAGATGAGGTGCCAAGGGAAGAAAAATGAGAAGGAGGTTCAATATGTGCAAGAGCTTCAGCAGTCCACACTGTGCTACAATCTGGACAATGCTTAAGGCAAGTGGATACTGCTGCTCACACTGTCAGAAGGGCTGGAAGGGTGAGGGAAGGAAGGTCTCCCACTCCCTCCTGGGTTTTTCCACCTGCCTCTGAAATTCTCAGATGTGTTGAGTGCACAGGGCACAGGGCACAAAGAACTGTCTTTGGAGCCTTGTGTTGTGCTACTGCAGGTCTTGAGAGAACAGCTGTGGGGAGACACAGCAGGCAAGCACAGAGGTGAATGCGGTGCTCACCCCAGCACAGCAACCTGCAGGCCACATGTCCACAGGGAGTCAAGCAGAAAGTGCAGGTCCTTGAAGCTGGAGCACTGATCACAGGTCTGCTGTAACTGAAAAAAGGGTGTGGAGACAAGGACAGAATCTGTTTGCTTCCTGGGATCAGAACAAAATGGTTTCAATCTATGTTCACATGCTGACAGGACTCTGCCCTCCTCCTGAGTGCACTAAAGAAAGACCAAGCCTGTTTACTTTCCTGATGTAGTAAGACTTGAAAGGGAGAAGAAACCAGAAATCTTCTGAGGACTAGAGACCACTTTCTTCAACCTCTTAACTTTAAAACAGCCAGATTCAGGAAGGAATCTGAAGTTCCTGCTACCTATTAGAACCACAAATGAAAAGGGGAAGAGAGAAGAGAAGCTATAAGTGGTAAGCCTTACAGTTGTACAAACACCTGGTCCACCCAGTCGTGACAATTGTTTACTGACTGCTCCCCAAACTCCTGCAAACCTGGATGTGTATACCAAGTCCAAAAATTAGAAACCCCGGACTATTTTATATGAAGGCCACCATAAAGGACAACAGTAACCAGCTGATCAGTGCCACAGTAGGGAAAGAAGAAATGTCACCAAAGCAAAACAATGAAACAAGTAAAACTTCCCCAGAAAATTGTGTGATGCTGGCTGGAGCCTCAGAAGCAATGACAACGATTTTTGCAGACCCACAGAGAAAACTAAAGATCTGAGTAGAAAGAAAGAGCACTTAGGGAGACAAATTAATACAATCACAGAACTACAGTCAATGTTAAGAATAGTTTAACAGGCCATTTGTAAGCACACTGACAGACAGTTTTGATTAACTTAGTGCAATAGGAAAGGCAGTGAAACTAAGGAATGACCTATACAACATTAAGTACAAACCACTTTTAAGTAGTGCTAGTAATTTTGGATTTACCCAATGTATTTCTGGCTCACACTTAAGATCTTGATTTCTTCATTTGCCAGGGTCCCAGATTTACCTTTTAGTTCCTAATTATTCTCTTGAAAACTACTTTGTCTTATATGACTTAGTCCCTTATGATTGTCTATACAATGCTTTCTGTAATGAAAAGCTGCTTCTCATTAGGTCAGGTGATTTAAACCCACAAAACCATTCTGCCTTTTTTTTTTAAAACTAAATGGCCCCCACTTCCTGTACCCCTCTTCCACCTTCTCTGTTTTGACTGTTTAATATATAAAGCAGCTACTATTTTAAGAATACACTGTTATATCAGCATCTGGAGGCTACAATTCCAAAGCCTGAGAGAAACAGTTCTCTCTCTTAAGCAGCTTCCTTGGTGTTAGTCCCGTACTGGCCACAATGCACTACTAACTCAGGTCACCATTGTACTGGCCAGTGTCTGCTTTATGTATACGGCACACTCAGAAAAGAAAATCTGTATGCATCAATTATCCCTACTCATATTTCTTTGATTTTGCTCTCATCCATGCAATTTCTGTCAGTGAGAAACAGGAGCTGGGGAAAAAAAAAAAAAGAAAAAGAAAAATCAATACTACCATTGCCTGCATCATCGTCTTTTAACTTTCCTTCTTTTTAGCACTTTTTAAGTCCTTTTCCAGTTAATTTCTCTTAGTCCTTTACTGAATCTCCCCAGAGAAGCACAGATATCTAACAAAGTTGCTCTACCAGATGTCAATTGCATCTAACATCTCTTTTCAATGGAACTAAATTTATTCTTTAGTTAAGAAGCTAATGCATAGTTAGTGCCTGAGCAGAAACATCCACAACTCTTGCTACTTCTCTCTAGCTTAGGATTTTTTCTTCTTTTAAACAGCAGAACTCCAAAGGAAGTAACTCACTGAAGCTGTTTTACCTATTCACTATTCAAAAATTCCATCAGGCTAAAAATCCCAAGAAACCACAGCAGCGGCATTTTTAGACCACTTGCCTGATCTCCTTAAATCTAAAATCTCACTAGAGGAGGTGGCCAGACATTGGTTAGCCAGTCCTGAATAAAGCTGCCTACATCTGTTCATCACAGCACCTGGCTAATCCAATACAGGCAGAAAATCTAGCAGCTCGCATTAATCTTCAGAGTTTGAATAAAGCCAGGATTTGTCTCTGGGACAAACACTGTCTTCAGAAGTCAAAAGCTTCTCTTAAAAAATAATATAAAGAGCTGCATGTGTCATAAAGGAAAAAGCTATAGAGCTGTACTAAATAAAAGCACCCCACAACAAAAATATTATCTCCCTAAGAAATACTGTCTCCTAGTATTTTTAATATTATCTAGAAGGGAAAAGAGGAAATATCATCTCAGTATATACATTTAATATCATTTCTTTCTTTCATACCTCTTTACACTGCACTTATTTCACTAGATACATTTCAGATAAATGCCTGCTCATAACTAGCTCACAGCTGCAGCACACCTCATAAAACACTTCTGAATGCAAAAGCATTCTTAAAATTTGCAACTCTTGGCTCCAACAGCTTCTGAGAGAAAAATGCCAACTGCTTCTCCTTCGGTGACTTACGGTTTTTAAAACAGGGTAATCACAGTGACTGACCCAGTACTGCCACAGGAGGGACTAAATTAGGATTTTCTTTATTTCATCACACAATAATCCGATTGAATGCAATACTGGGATTTTCCCCATTCAGCCTTTTCAGGACAGATTTCTCAAGACAGGCTCATATCAACACATAAGCAGAGTAATCGGTTGTGCCGACGGTCTCTGGGTGGCAAAGTTTTAACCCTTTGACCCAACGTCAGCCAAACATGACAAAGATGTGCAGAAAGGAGGACCCTTCAAGTAGACTGAAAACTGGTCACGGGCTAGAAGAGAGACCTGGGGGACAGCTCACAGAGGGACACAGCCCTTCCCTGGTTCCGTCCCTCCGACCCTGCAGCTGCACAAGCGGCCCTGAGCCCAGCACGGGCAGCCGGGAAGAGACAACAGTGCGAACCAGGAGCTCAACAACCACTGCAAGAGAACCTTGCTTATTGGACCCACATGCTTCCACACTCACCATTCATGGGCACATTTGGGTATCACCTGGACTGTTGTTTCCGAGACTTCAGGATATGCAGCCCAGCTCAGTCCTACCGCCAGACTTCTTTCTTGGACCTGGGGAGATTCTGCCATCCAGCGGCTCTGAACTCCAAGCACTGTTGCTCCATGGGGTTGGAGCAGCAGCTGACAGTCAAAAAGGGTCACTGCCAGGTGATTTTGAGGAGCTTTTGTAAAAAACTTTCAACAAAGGACAGTTATTTTTTCCAGAGCAGAGCAGGGCAGGGCAGCAGACAGGAATGCACTACAACAGACTGCCCTGGAGCAAATCCACTCTTGTACGGTCCCAGGGTTAACAGATCCCTGGGTAGGACAGCACACCTACAGCTTTGTCACAGACATACAGAGGAACACCGTCCATCCTCCTCCTCTAGTGGAGGGACGTCCTACAGGATTATGATGAGTGCATAATAACACCAGTGCCTGCATGAACCTGTGCCTCCCACAGAGACAAGGTTCTCCCCACCCCTGCGCAAAACCACACACTTCCCCGCTGCAGGAGCTCCACAAAGCTGTTGTCCCCACAAGGATGTGATTCACCTAATGAAATGACCAGCAGGTCCCTACCTCAGTGTGCAGCGGCGCTGCTGCCAGATCCAGAGCCAACCTTCCCTCCATCTCCACTGCCTCACGTTGAACACTATCCTTTCTTATGACTGCAGTTTATTAGAAGGGGAAAGTATCTTAGAAGCAGTGGGGACACAAACATAAGTAACAGAGGAAGTTCTTGTCTGTATGGCTTTTGTCACAAAGCAAAAGCAGTTAGTAATACGAGGAGCATCCGATCCCAACTGTAGTTGAGTCAGCATCTCTGCCTCCTGATGATGGGAGAGGAGAGTTGGTTTTGGTGTCAAGATCTCGAAATATTTTACCGCATAATATAAAAAAAAGTACAAGCGATGAGCAATCTTTTAGCCTCATAATGCCTTTTTTTCCCATATAACAGGATGCCTCCTATATTCCACAGCTCTTAAGTTTTGAGGTTGCTTTCCTCCTTTTTCTAACCGATGCAAATATAATCATACTTATGATTCTAATCCATCCTGATAACAATTAATGTCATTAAATTACTCTTTTACTAGGTGACTGGACAGAACTAGTTTAGTTCTTGAACTGAATGGAGATTAAATTAAGTGATTATTTCCTTGATAGGTATTAACACAAGTCATTAAAAAAGCACTTCTATCAAGGTTAGTACCATAATTAATAGAACTATTCGAAAGTACTTAAACGCTTGAACAGAGCTCTAAGTTTCTATAAAGTACTAATTCCAAAAGTAATCAGGTAAATTGTCAAAGAGAACATAATGAAACTTTCTGTTCCTTTGACTGGCTTAGTTCTGTTTACTTAATCATGGGAAAATTTCCACCCTTCAATCATCAGCCCACCAGGACTTACTACACTGTCTTCCCTCCATAAAAACTGTTACTCAGCATGCTTTCTGCTTTTACTGTTTCCACCTCTTTCCAACTTCTCCTTTGGTCTCTGCTCTCTGAGAACACAGGAGGAAACTACAGAACTTAGTAGTGATATTGCTACAAAAAGAAGGAAAATGGAAGAAGTAGGGAGAAATGAAGACGTAAATAAAAATAAGAGGAACTCTATCCAGCAGAATAGAGATATCAAAGAACTGGAAGACTCATTCTCAGGAGCACTACAATACACGTTAACAGCCATGCCCTGTTACAATAAACATAACTGACTCGCTGCACATGTCCTCTGGATGTTTACCTCAGACACTGAGCACATTTTCAGTAAGGGACTTTTCAGACAGTAGCAGATTGAAAAACAGAGGCAAGATGATGGGACTCTTTTCACAACAGATTCCCAAAGGGCATCCTGCTTGCCACCACAGCCACCTGTCCCATTTACCTCTGTCATGGCCTCTGGTCTCCAAGTTTGTTTACTGGGAAATGACTGCTACCTCAAGCATGAGATGTCCTCAACTTCTCATTTAAACAGAAAGGGGTGATTGGTGTGGGGGCTATGGGGTTATTTGTTTGCCACTTTATTTTAGAAACAGTACAATGTCTGAGGAGTCTGGCAGGATATCCTCATCAGATGTGGCCACATACTGTAACCTTATTCTCCATTTCTATTTTGTCAGTTTACATTTAGGAAAGGAATTATTTGCTAAAGTAGAAACAGACTTAAGTCATCACCTGCTGTGCCCCATTCTGCCCCAATACAGAGACAGATGCATGTTGCTGCTTTTCTCAGCCAAGCCATGAGGACCTCCAAACAAGCCATTCTCTGGCAGTAGTAAAGGCTGTGGTGTTCATCAGGGACATAGGCTCAACTCATGCACCACAAGTGACAAAACTACTGTGGTTTAAGAAGTTACCACCTCTAACCAGGATGTGATAATTGTCCAAAAGGTCACTAAATAGAACACCTTAATTCTCATTGCTCTGAAGTAAATAACTGCACAGAGCAGCGGGCATCAGCTAGTCCCCATCTGGTAAATACCCATGCAAGTTCATAAAATTAAGTCATATGAGTAGCCTGGCTGGACTGTTACATGCTCCCTTCAGTGGTTCCAGGACTGGGGTCTCTTCTCTGACATGCTTTTAGACAGAGATGCAGGCACAGGAAGGGAAGTTCAGAGGCAATATTTCCAACAGCTCCTTCAACAGAAGGTAATACACTAGCAGATGTCACTCACAGTACGAACAGCCCAGTAATGCTTACAGATCATCGAGTCAACTCAGGATTGCATGGTGCTAGAAAGTATGTGTGGTGTGTATGCATATATATATATATATATATATGTAAGCTGAAAAAAGAAAGAGTATTAATATGCATTTGCATGAACATAGTCTAACTGCAGTACAGCAGCATAAACTGTATATTGTCTCATCAGTCCCCAGAGCCATCGATGTCCAATGCCATGCAAAGTACTGCTTCAAGAGTAGAACCAGAGAGGGGAACGCATTCTGGAAAACCTGTGGGCACAACCGATAAGGAGGGTGGCTATTGCTGTACCTGGTTCTGTTCGATGGCAAGGGAATGAGAGCTTTTATGCTATTTTCTCTTGACTAAACACAGCGCGCTCTCGCCAAGCAGTTTTAGATGAGAATTCTGCAATTCTGTGCTTAATGCTTTACAAATAAACTGTTGTTGTGAAGAACAAAGGGGTTTTTTTCTCCTTTTGCTAAATAGCATATACAGGAAATTGGAAAACTGAAACTTCGGTCCCCAGAGAAGAGCTAAGGAAAAGCAAAACACTACCTGGCAGCGGCTATCGTAATATGGCATTACGATTCACAGATAAAAAACACAAAGGGAAAAGTCAAACCAACGCATAAAGAAGGTCTAGTAGGTAAATTGCCTTCTGGATATCACAGGTACAGAATTTTCCAGGACAGTGTGTGCATGAAAAATACCCCAATATTTTGGAAGTAAATCCTGACACACTCTGTACCAAAGGGGCTCCCAATCAGAAAATGCCTTAAGCATCAAAGCAAATTTCTGAACAATTCCTCAACAATATTTCAAGCTAGAAAAGAACTTAAAGTAGCTAGTATAAGCATCTCCAAGCCAAACAAGTAAAAGGAACAATGTCAACAAAGGACAGAATTGCTTTGGTTTGGGGATGGTGGGGAGTGGTTATTTGTTTTGACCAAGGTAAAAATTATCCCAGCAAGTTTAAAAGCAATGAAAGAGAAGTCATTGCACAACAATGAAAGAGAAGACAGGTAGAGTCTGTTAGAGTCACAAATGATCACAGCTGATGATTCACACCATGAACTGAATTTGCTGCTGTACTCTTTCTACAGACCAGTGCACTGATGCACCACAGTGAACATTTTCTCTCCTAAAAAGCTTTACAAGTTGCCTGTGCAATTTGGAAATCTTAGTGTTATCATTGGGATATCCAGTAAACGGTATGAATCGATAATCCAGTTTAACGCCCCAACAATGGGCACAAGATTAAAGTTTTCTGTCCTACACTTGTTTATGGAGGGTTTCCTAGTCATGACTGTAAACGTCTCGTTTGAGCTTTTTTAAATGTCAGTTACAAGCTTTGACACAAAAATAAATACTGATGGCGTTTGCTACATACATAATAATGTATTACAAAAAAGTGAGGAGTAGATATGTAAGAAAAAGTGATGAGCTAGTATGTGAGTTACACTGACAGAGTTACTCACTGCAGGCTCACAATATTTTCTTCCTCTCTATTACTTTGGATATGCAAGATCTCTTTAGTTCATTTCTAATTACCAGCATAGCACAGCTCGAGTGGAACTGCAATATGTTGCTAGTGGCAACAGCAGTAGCTTTACATGTTTATTACACTAAAACGTGTTTCACCTTGGAACTGTCCAGCTGGACTTGGACAATGGGTCAAACCTCAGAGGTGTAACGCAGCTCCCACTGCCTTCAGCAGTGCTGCACCAGCTCCTACTGACAGAGAATCTACTCCAACAGCTGCTGTATTTTCAAGTACAATTTAGAAAGATGACACTGCCCTCCCTAGAAGAGTATTCCCACACTACGCATTTACCTACATGCACACACTTAAGTGTTTTATGTAAGATAAACACCATACCTCATTCCTTCTGTAGACCTATTCTGGTAGTTACGGTAGAGCTGGGGAACACCTAACATCGCCTCGGTGAACACTGCAAGGAAGCCCAGCGTTTCCACAAAGAGAGATGAGTCAAGCCAGAGGTAAGTGATGTAACCGGTCACACCAGTGAAGGTCAGGACACACTGCACGTAGTCTGTAAACTTGCTCCAATGCCAAAAATAGTTCAAGTCAAAATCTGCAACAGAACAGGAATGGAAGAGGAATAAAACATGTTTTCCCAACCAGACTCAAAGTTAATCAGGGTGGAATTGAGAACTGGGAAGTGTGAGGGAGCCACTGTCAGTCTTCGGAGGTAAGGGAAAGTAGAAAGCAAGGGAAAGGATTAAAAAAATAAAACCAAGCCAACCAACCACACAAACCCAAAAGAACAAAAAAAAAAAACCATCAAACTCAAAACCAACAAGAAAAATAAAAATAGGAGTCTTTATTTGGAAAACATTTTTTGGGGGGTGTTCAATAAAGAAGTAATAAAACAAGAAACTTGCAAACTACCAAAATATTTACAAAGATGACTTTTAAAGAGAAAGCATTGACCTTCAGGTATCAAACATGAAGAACTCTGGATATAACTCTATCAGAGTTGGCATAGGAAGTGTTTCACAGTAAACTTCACAATACTAAGCACAGGCCCCATGCACATCAATGCAAGTGCTCTCTCTCTTAAGTCATTACCTCTACCTTCAAACTGCCTCAATCCAAGCTGCTCAGAAGGTCACCTAAAGTCCACAGTTCTGTTCCCTGGTGCGGTGCAGCTGCCTGCAGCGAACGGCAAGCTGCCATGTGCAGCTGGTACAGCTTTACCGAGATAGGTGCAAGACTGTGACAAGAATACCGGCTGGAACAAGGCCTCCCACAGACGTCACCACTTTTCAGTTCAAGGGCAAAATGCACTTCGCTCTTGCCTTTGCCAGTACCAATGAGTGCAGGGTGCACAGCCATTTCTACGTCCATCAGAACAAAACACTATACCACAAAACACAATATCCTCTCTTGAGAGAAGGAGAGAAAGAACAAACCACCCATGGCATTTCCTTGGCACATTAACAGCATACCACTGGAAGATATGCATCTATCTTATTGATGAATAATAAAACCCCATTACCATTGACTGTACAGCAAAATAACAACATAATTTTGAATAATAAGAACTCCGAAATAACTGTTCATTAGCAGGTGCTGTTCATGTCTTCCTTTCTTAAAAGCACTTGAAGTTAAAAATACTTACATCAGACCAACTGGATTCTGTTAATTATCAAGATGATGAACCACCATCCTAACAGGGTTATTGCAACCAGCCCAAATATGTGCAACACAGCGGCACATCACTAGAAGGTTTCTGTGGCTGCCTCCTCAGCAGAAGTACAGAATGCTACAAAAAAGTCCTACTGTTAACTCAGGCAAGGAAGACATAGACCTCCGCTGACTAACACTAACAACAAATTCAGTGAAATGGGAATACAGACACTTAGCTGCCTAATGATACATATACATGTCAAATAATAGTTTCATTTTCTGCATCTTTTCACACTTTCATATTATCAGTCTGGCCCTCAGACACTTTATTAACTAGTCTCCCCTTTTTAGTACTTGGCAAACCCATGCCTCAAGACAACTGCTGACTGCATCCAGCTGAATCATTTTACTTTGCCACACAAAGAGGAAGGCAAAACTGGCCAGGAGCCATACCCAACCTGTAGCATTGTTGGCCATCACCCAGAACTGCATTAAATAATCTGTGGCAAAGCCACTGTCAATTTAATGTCGACCTTCAGTATTTTATGGCAGCAGCTCCTCAGCCTCAGAATTCAGGGACACAAGACTAAATAAAAGGTAGACCTATGGCTGGCACAGCCCATGCAGCACGTGAGCATCACGCATTTCTGGACCTTTGTGAAGGCTTTCCTTTTTGGAGTTGAAGAAAGAACAAAACAGAATGAGGCAGAAAATGGAAGGCACGAGACAACCACAACCCAAGGCAGGAAAAACATTATCCATTTTAATTTCTCTCTAGTGCATTTTCTGGAGAGGAGCAGAGTCAACAAGAATCTCTGACAAAGTAGAAGGAATAAGAGACACCCAAAATTCCCGTTCCTTTCACTTTGCCTGACCTACATCTAATTTTGCCAGCTTCATGAGCAATATCAAGCAAATGGCCTGACCCAGCACAACAAATCTGACGCTATACAACTGTTAAATTTGCAAGAGATGCTCTCTGGGACAGATGCATTTAGGCTTACAATGGGGACAGAATAATGTACAGCAGAAGAAAAGGGGTAGAAGAGAAAGATAAAGTTGGTGAGGTTTCAGGTCATTTAGAAAAGCAACCTTCATTCTGGAAAAGGAGAGCTACTGATGGCTTTTGAGTAAGACATAAATACTACTTTTACCAGATTATTTCTTTAAACCTCTTGAGATGTTCTCACACAGACTTTAGTTTCTTCACAGACACCTAAAGCACTGGCTTTCAAACCTCAAAAACGCAAGTGTTTCATTTTAATTCAGAGCCCTCACATTCAAGTATGCAGGGTGCAAAACTTGCATTTACTTTCCAGCAAGGGTCATTCAACTTTGATACAGTGTTCAACAGATACTGTCTCAGACCAATACCTGAAAACTAGCAACTAGTGGCAGCCATAGGCAAGAACACATGAAGCACACTCTTCCAGGCAGTTCCAGCCCTAGAAGAGACCGTCTTGGGCTCTCAAGATAGCTATATAGTCACTACAGCTCGAATCCTGGACTCAACAGCATTAGTTTGGATCTGGTTGCCGTGCTGCCTTGGGCATGCAAGACCCTTGGCCCCTCACTCATTAAACTCTCCCACCAGCTGTCAGGGCTATTCTGCATACAGTGTTTCTCCTCCTGCGTTCTCCACATGCTCAAGGATCCTTTTAAAATACCCATCCCTGTACACCAAATCCTTATTTCCCCAAGTTCATTTTCGTAACAGAAATGAAAGAACTAAATCTACATGGGGGTGCAGAAGTTTCATAAGTTCATGGAACAAAAAAAGTCAACGTTCACACAGCTACTGTGAGGCCAGCTACAAAATCCACGACCCATGCAAACACTTAAACATGCAATTACCTCCTGCTACGCCAGCTGTTCATGTGCTTATTCAGTACTGCTGCATTGAAGTATATTTCCATTCATATAAGTATATCTAACATCCCTGAACCTAGTATTAGGCAGCCAAGAAATCTGGTAATGATGATAATTTACTCATCACCTTTTGTCTGATAATCTTAAGTATTATTTCTATTATAATAACATATGTAGATGAGAAAACTATCATGTGAAACAGGACTTCAACTGAAGCAGGAGAGTTAATTACTAGCACAGGAAAGAGACTGAGATTCTTTTGCTCAAAACTATCACGAAGCTATATAGTCTTCATTTCACTATACTAGGTTATGAGTAAGTTCTAGTTTCTGCTATAGATTTTGCTTGGTAATGTTTTCAAGAAAGAAAGAAAAGAAATAAAGAAAGAATGAAAGGCAAGAAAGACAGACAGACAAAATGAGATAAGACCAATCATAACCTTGGTAATAGCCTTACAGAAAAACATCTGAACATTTTAAAAACAACCCAATACACAATCGCTAATTGCTCTGCTTAACAGATGTATTTTCCAAACCCAGATGTCTTTTTTAGGACACTACACATCACCAAACTCTGCATTACCAACTACTTCCAGGAAGAAGTAAAAGAATGACTGAACTTTAAAAAAAAAAAAAGAAGAAAAGAAAAGGTAGGGAAAGGTATACCTGACCTTTCATCGGGGTCGTAGTTTCTCTGGCCCTTACTTGAACTGCTAAACTCTTTTGCCACATGATTGCTTCTTTTTAACCAAGGCTGAAGCTTATCTTCTCTGACAAATGGTTTCAAAAATTCAGAGGGGAAAAAAAAAAAAATCCCATACCCATCACTTCAAGGTTTGGAAATAAACTGTGACTCATTTTTCCAAGTGGCTCCCTTCTCAAGGGGGTCCAAATACATTAGTTCTGTAATATGAGCTGTATACTTTCAAAGAAAAAAAATGTTGGTTGTGCTGAGTACTGTGACAGGTATATTGAAAAAAGGCTTTTAAATGCTTAAAAACAAAAGGGGACTGTCCCTTAAAAAAAAAAAAAAAAAAAAGGAGTTTTAAAAACCCAACAAAATCCACATGTGTGTGCAGACCAGTCCCATCCCCCTCCATGCAGAGCAATCTGCAGCAGAGGGGAGAGGCAGATACAGCCACAACTGTCCCAAGAAGATAGCCAGAGGACACCAATCGGTGCCCTGGGACATGTCACCTGAGGTGCAGAACTGAACAAAGTTATAAATATTATTGCAAATGTTATTCACATTTGAAGAAAATTATGAATAATAAGGATCATATTGGGATTTCTGGCCCACCCCCCACTCCCCCACAAACATCATCCCTTTTCTTTAAAAGGACAAAACAAGAAATCCCACTGCACCAGAATTTTTTTCTATCAAATGTCTTAAAATCTGTCCAAGTTAAATCTGGATGCGTATCTTTTTATTGCCTGAAATGGGAAGGCACTGCTTGCACAGCTGACTCCATTCACAAGCTCCCCATCCCGCCCAGAGAGAAATTCGTGACACGAGTTTATAACCATACTCAGTTGATGCGGTTCAAATGGTAACTCCCAGTCACTAACGTCCTGGATTGATCCAAACTGGCATTACTGCAGTGAAAGGTACTATATCTTATTACACATGCCTGAGCTCTTTAATCCACTCGGTGAGTTGCATTTTGAACATGTTAATCCATTGATAGATGAGAGATTTATGTTGGAAAATCCTATTGATGCTGGGGGAAGGAGCAGCTCAGTAGGTTCTTTGTGCACTGACTGGAGAAAAGTCTACACAGCTTGAGGGTGAAGAAAGATGAGATTAAAAGATCTCCTCTGGGAGACATATTGCATGTCAGATACAAAAAATGTAAAGCAGGCAGAGACAGCATTGCAAATAACCATGGTTAGCACTAGTCAGGCCAAAATGCAAGTAGTAAATTCAAGATTCTGGGGTGGGATAGATGCCAAGTGACACAAAGAAGAGTCCACAGTATTAACTTTCACTTAAGGATGACAGAGAGGTCCAAACAGTTACATTATTTTTAGTCAAGAAGCATTTTATACCAAGTCAGCTACCATGCTAGTTCCTTTTGGGAAACTGAAGCAAAGACTTTGACATCCTAAAAATTATTTACTGTAGCTCTCAATTTCTCTTGCTCATTGCATCTTATTTTGTACTTTGACCTTTCTAATTCTGTACCTACACCCTTGTGCTACATTCACTTATACTTGCCTTAGCCATCTGACCTAGTTCCCACTTTTTGTCTGGCTCCTTCTTGCATCTGAGGTCAATGAAGAGCTTGCTATTTACATTCCCTGTCTTTGCAAGGTGGGAGAGTTTGCATTTGAGCCCTTTGTATAGCTTCATCAAGGAAATGAACTCTTTCCTTCTTATGAAGCCTACTGGTTTTATTTTATTGTGCTCCCTCCTGCTCATAAACACCATCAATTCATAGCCATTCACCCAAATTGCCTCCCATAATCAAACTCTTGACCTCCTGTACAAAAAACACTGCCCGCTACCTCATTCTAAGAGCATGCTGGACAGTCTCTACTCCCCAGTGCCTGTCTAAACAGATGCCTGGGTAGTTAATCCTCCTTCCCCGGGGTTACAGCTAAGTCTTGTGCTTTGGGAGACTGCAGTGCTGTTCAAAGAACCTGCAATTTCCATCGTCTAACTCTGGACCACAGTGCCTGCCCACCTGACCTGACTGTTCCTGTCACAGCCTACTTCTGCACATGATCAAAGGAATCCAGCCCGAGCAGTCAGACATCCAACGCCTCCCTTAACACTGGAATCCAAAACCTGAGGGCTGTGAAAGAGCCTGATAATGGCAATTCAGCCAACCTGGAACAGTTACAAAATGCAGTCATGGCTGGGAATTACTTCAGGTTATTATCCATAGTCTGTTTATTGTAAACTGTACACACAGTTTGAGGCTGCAGGAGCTGGAACCTACAACTCTCTGCCCTGTCTATGGGTCTTAAACACTAGGCTACAGCACGGCAGGCTGCCCCTCACTTGCTCTTTTTCTTGTCTCAAGAAGCTTGCGGTCTCTGCTGTAAAAGGAGTTCAGCTCTGAGCAGCAGGCAGATACAACACCCCTCCTCATCCCAGCCTGGCAACAAGGGCAACTCTTTGGACAGCTGGAAGACGCAGACTTGTATCCCCAGGCTCACAAGAGAAATTAACTCAGACCTCTCACACCTTGAGTGCTCTAAGCTACACATGGGGACTGCACTCAGCAGTGGCATCTTAAATAAATTTTGCCACATCCTCTGAAGAGGACTTGGGAGGCACCTGCCACAGGACGTGGGGTCCAGGCAGTGGATTCTAAAAAGGAGACTTTTACAATTGCAGTCCTCCAGCTGCAGCAAATCCTCGGGCATTTGCCTCAGGCGTTATCTGTCTCCCTAGCAATCCTGATTTCAGATGCCTCATCTCAAAACAGCAGCAGGATTACAGAGAAGCACGCTAGCTAGCACTCCCCACCTTGCTCATTCCGAGCAGCTCCCAGCCAGCCAGTGGGTTTTGCCAATCGTCTGTTCTGAAATTCCTGCGTACTCCACAGGGCACCCAGAAATAACTGGGGTGACAAGAGCAGGAAGGCTCTGCATGACTGTTACTGGGCGATCCGTAACTTATTCTCTCATCAGCTACATATCCAGCTAGGCACCTTCTTTCCTTCCAGAAAGAAGGAAGGAAGCAGCATTAGAGACAGACAGTGAGAACTGATACATTTAGATTTTCTTTCTTCCTTTTTAAGAAGTGATAGAAACCTGCAAAATGCTGCCTGAAGCCAACATTTCTTTTACACTCACTGGGACTGAAAAGGGACTTGTTATGTTTCACTCATGGTACAAAAGGGAAGAAATGAGAGCTTAGCACCACAACCTTCTGGCTCTGATCCAAACCGTTCTTCTTTTGAAAAAAAATAAGGAATCCACCATCTTGCATAGTCTCTATAAAGATGCTAATATCACCATTCTCCATCTCCTTTCCTTCAGGCCTGTGACCTACAAATTTCTGCATCTCTGTGTACTTTTAAGTACCTGCACAATCCTGTCACCACAGTACCTGAACATCTCTCCAAGTGCCTTTACCTTACAACATTCCCACCTACAGGCCATTGTCATGTGGCCTTCACACTTGGTAGTACCCAAACACTGTCACTTCTTCCTCTCTAGCACGTCTAAGATGGGAGTAAAATATTCCAGAAGGTCTTGAACCTTCTGAAAATATCACCCCAGCCTATACTAAACAAATCACTGTCATTTAACGAAATCCATTTTTGACATCCTTTGGCCTGTACAGTGCCTTTCCTTGGCCACATCTAAACTGATGTCAGAGTTTCATAGAGCCAATCCTCTTAGTATTTGACTCTCCTTAAAGCCCCAGTACAAAGTCCTTTAATTAACGAAAAGTAACCTGTACATTTTCATGTGAGAGGGGAAAAATGGCAAATCTTCATTACAGAGAAAAAGGCTGAAAAAGCCTGACCCAAATAAACCTGGAAGATTCATACAAAGCTCACTGGAAGTTTTCGTACTTGGTGGAGGACTGTTAAACACCTGAGATTAGAAGCTCAAGTCTGAGAAAACCTCCTCTACATCAACATTATCCCTGTCTCCCTCAGCCATCTCCTCCAGTCTGAAGGCAAGTATTTGCCTTGGTTTTCTTTGCCTCATCGTATGTGGTGACACCAGCTTCTAAAATCTCTTATACTGGGTCTTTGTTTTGTCACATCAGGTTCATGTTTCTCCCCACCATCAGGGTTATTATCCACTCTTCTTCAACCTTCTCAAAAAAATTATACATAAGCGGGCTGAAATTTTTCCAGCACTGTCCCCCACTCTGGACTTCTCACTCATCTTTCATACTGTCCCTCAGCACAACATACCTCCAAGCATCACCAACTGCTCTGCCCTTCCCCTTCAGGTCCTATGAGGTCCACTCTACCTCCTCACCAAAGGGAATTAGTAATTGCAAGGTTAAGATACACATGTTAGTTACAACTACTTTAAAAAAAAAAAGAAAAAATAACACACACAAATGCACTGGTATATATATAAAAAAGTCAAACAATTCACACTCTATTTCATAACACCCTGCCTTTCCCATTAATTTGCTACTTCCCTGATTTTATAGCCTTTGGTTTAAGGGAAATCTTTGAATACCACTCAGCACAGTGGTCTTGACCAGAGATAATTAGCAATAACAGCTATAGTGACCATTTTTTGAACCTTAAAGAACAGCAATTAAACAGTTGTACTTAGTGTGAAAGTTTTACCCCTGCTGCTAACAACACAGAGGACAAGTAAGAATGAAAACTAAACCAAAATATTCATACCCTGGGCACCTCCTGTACAGCTGACACCCTTTGCTCTGCTGTCTGCAGTGTAATTTGCTTTGTACATAGCTTCAGTTTATGGGAGTCTCACAGTAAAGAGAAAAAAACATTTTAGAGAAAACTGCAGTTCTATAAAACTGCAAAATTAGGTTGACCTTTAACATCTTTGACGTTTTCCATTGTCTTACAAAAGGATGCGGAATTGTTTATATCACTTGTGCTGCACTGTTACCAGCCCTGTCAAAATTTTAATTTGTGTGTTTACATATACACCTAAATATGCTTGCATACACATACATACCCCTTCCTCACAGTGCAACTGCTAATGTTATAAGCATTAAAAAGAAAGGAAAATTATAAAAGCAAGCAGGGGAGAACAAAGTTTTTTTTTTCTATTACTGCAGAAGTTTTAGCAAGTATGGTATCTGTGAACAAGGCTCCAACTGTTGGGCTCAGAGACTGCTGGCGAATGCCAACTGAGCTGGGAAATCCACACGCAGCAGGACAGCTCAGCCCAGCCGTCTCTGCACATTACCACAGAACGAGTGTAACCAATTTTGGGTGAGCCAGAAGCAAACTCCTTCCCTGCTCCCCCTCCCAAAAAAAGCCCGCAGAAGTATACTCCAGACTAGTCTCTTCCAAAGCAAGGACATTTCTTGGAGTTCTCCAGATGGCAGATAGCTTTCAAGGCAATCTTGCAGGGGGTACACTTGCAACCCCCTACTAATTTACCTTGTGCAACACATGCCATCCAAGCTCTGGTTTCTTCCCAAGTCTAGCTGAGAGAAAACACCAGTTCTGTACTCTCAAGAGCAGGCCAGTAAGATTAGGAGAATGAAAAAGACGGACAACCACTACCACAGATAGGTACCAATATTGCTACTAGGGCAAGGCACTTAGCTTAAGCCTAGATATATCTACATCAACGAAGTTATAGGACTGTTATTCCTCTGTGAAGATTCGCCTCCTCAGTAACATCACTACTGAAATGATCTACTGTGTTACTACTACTTTTGCCTGTTCAGTACACAAGAAGTCTCTCCTCTTTCTATTCCAATGTATTGACTGTTCTTCTTAGTCACTGTCTTACAATTGATGAAGGAGAACAGCCTAATAACTAGGCAGATCATGGGGCTAGGAAAGCCACTGCAATGAGGCAGCTGTGGCCCAAATGAATTAGTGCTACAGAAAATAAGATATGTATTTGAAAGGTGGAGTGAAAGCAGCATAAACAGCTTTAGAAACCACATGAGACAGAGCGAACATGGACTTCAGGAGGAAGTCTTCCTCTCAAGGCACAGCACAGGAGTGATATGGGAAGCCCAGGGAGCACCACAGCAGTTTTGTGATGTCTCTGGGCAGCCAATGCTTTCAATACAAACATCCCCAATTCTGCTCACCTCCTATGCCAAGAGCGTCAAAAATCCTAAAGCAAGTCAAACTAAAGAAATAAATCTCCCAACCCTTTACCTGCCAGCACATCTCTGAAGTAAGGCCTTTGCTACCAACTCCGCTAATGATGGAGGCGGCAGATTAGAGCCAAGCTCACTCTTCTTTTGGCTAGATACGCCTTCCTATGCTAACTATAGAAAGAGACTTCTTTTTCTGACAGCAAACTAAGCAGGGATGATGAGAATGTCACAGCAAGAAGAACGTGTAGTACCAAGTTACTATTTTTACAATCGTTTTAACAATATTTTACACTCTCCTTAGCATGGTGTATCTAAGCTATCACCCACAGCCCTACCAGGCAGCACACAAAGGCCTCCAAACAAAAGACTAAAAGTCTTTGGAGTAAGTTAAGCACTCCAGAGCAGGCAGCCTTGGCTCCAAATTCTTGTAGTTGGAGTTATAAACTCCCTATGAAAACAGTTTAATTTATTTTGAATAGTACTGAAACTTATTCTTTGAAGTTTAAGCCTCAGAAGATACCAAGACTACTATAATATTAGAAACAATATGCACTTACCATAGTCCTTCTCATTCAAAGACTGCAATTAAAGAGACAAATAAAAGTTCTTCTAAATATTACAAAACCAAGCTGTGCATTAGCCTAGATGCAGGCTGCCTAAGATACCACCATGCCAGGGATGAAAACGCAAAGTTGCATGTATAACACAGCAAGTTACTCCCAGAAACTCTGGAAGTAACTGTCGGGTAATACTTCACCCTGCTTTTGAACTGCAGATCTCTGGGGAAAATGCTGAATAGCGAATAACTTGCCTAAAGATAAACAATCTCTCTTTATCAGCCTTCTCTGAACTTGACATACCTGAGACCCTATCTCCTCTATTGTGAAGACACCGCAAAAAGACGCATGTACGTCTTTTTTTTTTTTTTTTTTTTCAGATACTGAAGTCAGGCACGCATACATGCATGTGTAAGTATATATACAACACAAAGTTAAACAGTCTTCCTAAAAATATAAACTTCTCTCCTAATTTAGGATTTTTTGGGGGAAAGCTTAATCTTGTTTCCTAGGCAACCCACCACCAGCCAAGACAAATTCTAGCCCCCAAACTGGCCCTATTAATTTAGCATCCGAACAGAATAATGCCTTGTACAGCTGCTTCCTTTACTAAAATAATGTTACATGGCCTGCTAAACATCTCTTGGCAATTGCCTCAGTTAACCTCAGAATGACCCATTTTAGTATCGATAGTTTAACGTTTCAAAATCATCACAAGCTTGTAGGAAACTGTAGAAAGCTTTCTGCTCTTTTTTTCACGTGCCTCTCTCCTCTGCCCAGTCCCTGCTACACACATGAAAATATCAGATGTTTTCTTTAATGATCTGAACTGCATTACAAGGTTGCTAGTATCTCAAAATGACTGCACAATCTACTCCATTTCATAGGGCTTCCTTCCAAATATCTGTTGTAGTTAAGAATAATAGGGTAGGCTGGTGAAAAAGAATCCCGTTTTGAAAAAAAGAAATTGGTATTTCTGGATTTTTGTTCCAGCATGGAAGAAAAACAAGACTCTGGAAAATCTGGGGGAGGACGAAGAGAGACAAACATACAGAAAGGATTTGGGAAATAAGTTCAAATTTTTAACGTCTCTGGTTTGAATTAAGGACGACCTACCTACCTTTTTCCATGTCCTAAGGGAGCACCCTGTCATGAGGTTATTGCCCAGTCAGGTCAGGAAGTGCCTCCTCTCAGCATAAATTTTGTCCTTTCCAGACGAACAATTTTGACCAAATTCATTGAAATAATTTATGTGCGTGTTTGTGAAGATGTGACCATTCACCAGCGACAACCCTTACCCCCAACAATCAATTCACAAATTTCTGGCCAGCAGTAGCAGAAAAATCTCAACATATAATTTCTCATTTGCTACCATAAACATCATTTAAGCATATTGAAATTTGTAAAGTTGACTATGGAAATTCATTCACTTTAAAAAAAAAAAAAAGTAGGTAAATGAAGCTGGCAATAATTTCAATCTCCATATGACTTTCTAGGGAAAGGGGAAAAAATAGGACTTCTGGTAACTGAAGGTTTTCCAGAACCTACATGCCTGCAGTGCTCTCTCACAACCTTTAAACCAAACTCCCTCTATTTACAACAACAAGTTCTAAATTGCACAGATCTAAATTACTGTATACAGTGACCAAACAGGAGGAATTTCCACACAAATTACTTCATTGCATTAGCAGGAAGAATTTATAGGGAGGGAGACAGGTACAGACTTTCACCTGAGTGCTCACAGACCACCTTACTGATGACACCACTTGTAACTTGAGAAGCCAAGTGAGACAGAGCTACCCTGAAACAGAACTTCCCCTTCAACTTCTCAGCTGTTTAGTTTGACCACAGATAAATCCCTGCTTTGACATGGGCAGCGGTTGTTATACAAGATGCACTTGTGAATACCACAGTTTCTGAATACCTTGTGTCTGCAGTTTAATGCTCCATAGTCAACGTATCTTCAAGATCTGGAAAGAAGGTAATGGTACTAGATTTAAGAAAATTGCTCTGTCTGTTGGTGGTGATACAGGACTGCATTCACACATTGTTCACATTTCCCAGCAGAAGTTCAAGCCCCTCTCATCCCCCTCAAGGTACAGCAGGACAACTGTTTACCTCCCTGAAGCATTTCTCACCGAAGCCATAAAACGTGGGCTTTTCTTTTTTTAAGATTTTACACACAAAAAAGAACAAGCCTGCATTTTAAGCCAGATCTGTTCAGTTATTTGGTTCAAAACATAATCCCACAAACTGTTCTGTCAGTAAAACTGAGGGGGCAAGAATGGGGGGGGTAGAAAAAAGAGGATCAGAAATATCTTAGGCTGGCATTGCTGCCAAACATCCTGGCACCCAGCCACTGCTGGAGGCAAAAGACTTTGGCTCTTATGCCCCTTTATAAATATAATTAGTTTTAAAAAGGACAACAAAAAAACTCCACACGAAAACAGGCAGAAGACAGGGCACTGGCAGTGTTCACCAGTGAGATGACTTTGCCGCCACAGGGTACGGTCCTGTCGTTCCCGACCGAGTGATAACAGGGATTTGCCTTCCATTGCTGTGTCCCTTGCACATCCTGTACTCAGGAGTGCAGGGGACACAGAGAATGATGACAGGTGAACTATAAACAACGAGCTGCTGAATAGTCCTATCTACAAATTCCTCATTAAACTTCTATGTTCTTCTGTGAAGAAACAGTGAAGTTCTTCAAAGACTGAGCAGTTCTTTGATATCTACTGTACACAGAAATTTAACAAGGAACTTGTGGATAAGACTATTTTAAGCCATTTCAATACTAAGTTTGCTCTATTCCCTGAGTGCAGTTACTTGTTCTTGTACTACAACCTACTCCCAACAGGGGGTGAAGAAAGGCACGAGGGAGTAAATAGCACCTCTGAAGACACAGTACGAGATTTAAAGCAAAAGACATCTTCTGAAATAACTGCTCCTGATTTTTACATGCCAAGGGGTGCAAAGACAAGAAAGGGCAGCAATATAAAACCTTAACGTAATCAACGAGTCATGTCAAGTGTTTAGTGGTTTGTATAAATGGACAAAAAAATGGGGGCGAGAGGAAGCAGAGCATTTCAAGACCAGCAACCGTTTCTTTTCAAAGGCTATACAAACTGGAGATACGAAGGGGGGGGGGGGAATTACCCAGCAACAACTGCACAATTTGTGACATTTACAAAGCAGCCTACTAAAAAGTCACTTTAAGTAAGGAGCGCATGGCAAAATTTTTATTACCACGAATATAAAGATAGACTTCCAATTTTAAAGATTAGCCATGCACATGCACACGCACAAAACGCAGTGAGCTTGCAAAGGCTACTGAAGTGTGTATAAAAACCAAAGCAGTCTATGTATTTTAGAAACAGCAGTATTGGCCCTGATTTTGATGGGAAAAAAATCCTGAAACTCATATACCTTAAGCAAAGAAACAGTGATGTTCTGAATACTTAAAATGTTGCATCTACCAAGTTCTCATCAGGCTTTTGAGCTGCAATGAGTAATAGTAAAAAAGACAGCTTTAAGCAGCTATTAAAAATAAAAAATGTTTCCCTGAAATACTGAGGATCTGTCTTCCCTTCACTAGTTTCTGTGTCTCCATGGAATCGTCCAGGATGAACAAGACCCATTTTTTTAAATGTACAATGCAAGTAAATATAAATCTGCCAGAACTGAATTCTGGAGTTTGGATTTTTTCCCCTACCCATGGGAGGGAACATAGGATCCCGATGCAGTAGATGTAATGCATACTGATCACAGAGCAAAGAGAAAGTAGGGCACATAATATATGCATGTGAAATGAGACATTCATAACTTCAGGAATAGTGGTGATATAGTTCCCTCCACAAGGAGGGAAACATGCTGATTACTAGCAATCGGAGTGTCTGGAGAGAGGCTGCGTACACCCTGACCCTCACCATAAATTCATGATTCACCAAAAAATTACACCTTTTCTGCTGCTGATTCAAGAGGATGCAGGAAGAACCTTCTCATGAACAGCTAAGTTACATCCTTTCTTCCCCAACCTCACTCAGTATTATGTCATCTCCTCATGTAGACGGAAACCACATATAATTCTTTTAGTAACAAGGTAAAATTTTAAAGTTAAAAACATTTACTCGGAAAAATAAAACAAATTAATATTTTAAAATGTGATTATGCACACAAATGAGGCCTATGTTTGCCAATCTATTAATTTCGTTTAAATCACTGAGCATCTACTTCATAGCTTTAACAAGTCAAATACTAAATCTAAAGAATTACTGGCTGATGCACTGGAACCAGAGCTTAGAAAGGTTTGCCTCCTTCTGCAAGAACAACGTTTTACTTTTTCAGTTTTGCTTAATAAAAATATCTCATTTATTCAAACAATAAGAACCTGATTGGGAGCTGAGTAACACCTGCTTTGTTCTGTGTCTTTGACTAGTGATTGAGACTATAAAAGGATGAGATGACCAGATAAAAAAAAGGAGTAAATTAATTTTACTAAAAATCTACCTAAAAATAATACCTGTTTTATTTGGCTTTTTTAAAAAGCATATTTCCACAAAATGGACCTTCAGTATAAACACTGCAGTTTATTTACATTTTTTAAATTTAAATAAGTTATTCCGCATTTCTATTTGAAATCAATTTTCAACCACAACGGCTTGATATAAGTTACAAGTAGAAGTAATCTAATACATGAACATTTAATGTATTTTTAACATGATAAAAAGTGGATCATATACTATGCTCTACTTTGTTACTAAAATGTATAGGTATTACATTTCCCTTATCAGCAACAGAACCTATTTTATAATGACTATATTGCCACACACATCACCGTGTAAACCAAGCTTTCTTTAGTAAATGAAAGATACAAAATAATTTATTTTATTCCCATATTTTTTGCTTGATAATTTAAATCATGATTTGCAAAGGCAGCTCCAAACCCAACCACCCTCACAAAGATAGAGGAAAAAATATTTTACAATGTTAAACTTCCTCATCACGCCTTCAATGAACTGGAGTCTTTGGAAGTCAAAGGGAGATGGCTTGAGCTGTAAAGCAGGAACAACTGTTTGTGGGACAAGACTCTGAGGTGAATTCAGGAACTGATATAGCTTGCAAAAAAATCCTTCTACCTTAATCCTGTCCCCTTGACACAATGTCCTGTACAACCCTCCAGCAGTGCAGGCTGTGATCTGGAACGTAGCTGTAAGCCAGCGCTGCTGAACACTCTGCACTGTCACATCACTAAATGTCTAAATACTCGGTCCCAATATCTAATGTAATCACCTCTTCTGAAATAATCTATTTAGGGTGCATGCAATAGTAAAAAGTATCAAGGGACGGGACGGGGGGGGGGGGGGCAGG
>JANXJC010000029.1:25243172-25254793 GCA_027564655.1 Leptodon cayanensis
CCCAGGAGATGATATACTGCCTATCTTTGAAAGTTGACTATCATGTCTCAGTGAAGATGAGAGAGAGTATGGTCACAGGAAAAAGATACTTACAACATGGAGTCCAGAAGAAACAAATCTCTTGTATTGCCAAAAGTAAAGCAGGAGTGTTCAGTTACCAACTTCTATACATAGGCCAAGCCTCTGCTACTGCAGCATTCCCATCAAACAGCCTCCACACTAAATGCCAAGGTCTATGCCGTTTTCCGTAACAATACCCATCTCCCCAACACACAGGAACAGAACCGACGAATAATTCATAAACAAATTTCTTCAGCATTTGTTGTTCTTCAGGCACCTGTTAACTGCCAAACATCACAAGTGACAATTTGGCATTCACACCAGAGGGCTGTTTGGTTTGGTTTTTGTTCTTCAGCATGCCTTGGGCCTGCAGGTTCATAAAAAATGACTTAAAAAAAATAAACATAAAGGCAACTGTGAACGTACTGTCGCAAAAGAAAATTAGTAAGCAACACTTAGTAAGGCAGAGGGAAGCTTTCCACGATGCAGTGCTGATCTCAGTACCACAGAGAGCAGTATCCATCCCACCAGACTTGAGTCCCATCCACTAGCCTGAGCTAGGGATTCAGGCCCTTTGCCATCAATCAATGGAGAGAGACTGGCCCGCCTTCAGCTGCTGTGGACAACTTGGGGAGTCAAGGGCAGAACCAGACAGGAGACCTTTTTTTTTTAGGGGAAACACTGGGATTTCAGATGTTTCGCCATTCCAAGTCAGGAGGAATCGCGCTCTTTCAGATACGCACATTCAAAGACAGGGAACCTGAGTACCCAAACAGCCTAAGGGCTAGCGTGCTTGCTTCAGGCTCTCCCCTGCCTGCAGCCTGGCTTCCCGAGGGACCATCAGAGCCGCTTTGCTCAGACTGATACACTCAGAGTTATCTATGCAAGCCAGAACCTCTACCTCAGTCTCTCATATCCCATGTGAGTGCCACCATACTGGCTTATAGCCTAACTGGATTGTTTCAGCTCCAGTCTTTAAAAGGCTAGAAGCATTCAGGGGCAGAGGCGGACACTAACTAAATTGGGGGTGAGGGCAAAAGAGAGCCGACTGCATGCATCCTTTTTGTGATGGCAACAGCGGATCAAGGAAAGCAGGAGCACATAAGCCCCCTGCCCTGATTCATCCTTGCTTAGCACTCCCATGGGATACATATACAGAGCACCTAGGTTCCACTGCTTAGTTTTCCTGCTTCAGAGCTGGGACATATAATGGAATTTCCCGTGTCATCTCCCAAAAGTGAACAGGCCACGGAGACTGGCTAACTGGAGTGTAGCAAAGCTCTTTCTTCTTTCTCACTTGAAACGTCCACCGAGGGCTTGAAAACCTTTTTCCAATAAATGTTCTTTGGTGCATCACTGCTTGCAAAGTGGGAGTGTGCAGTGGGGGGAAGGTGGGATTCTTTCAGTAAAATAAAGCTATCACTAATTGTTTTCAGTCAAGGATGGTCAGTGTGGTGCATTACAGGTTAAAAGCATGGTATTTGCATCTAAATAGAAAAGGTTTTATTTTGTTTTCCCTTGATACAGCAAAGAAAATGGCAAAACACTAATGCTTCAGTGGTAAGTGCCTTTCAATATCCAGCATAAAGAAATGTCTTGTTAACATATCATTAATTTACAAATAAGAGCTTCAGAAACATAGATTTATTAAATATATTCCCTATTTCTAGCTCAGTAGAAACTAGTAACTTCATATTCCCAGTGCACTTTAAATAAACGAAGGCTAATAAAACGTATAGGACATAAAATGCAGTGAAAAAATAAATCAGGCCGAGTGCAACAATCAGGCTGTACCTTGAGCATGACCTCCACATACAGTTCCATCGAGCATGGTATGTCGGTATGTCAGCTCAGACATCCTACTGTCACACCAGTCCCTTGTAACACCATTTTAATTGGGACCGAGTGAGAGCTGCCACCCAGCTCAGCACTTCAAAGTACTAGACTTCAGGTCACCTCATTGTCCATTCCTCCCACTCCATATACTGCAGTGGGTATGGTTATCTCAGTAGGCTCATTTCTAACAGACAAAGACAAACTGTACACAGAAGCAAAAGCCCTAAGCAAATAATGCCCGCAGGACCTCAAAATACGAAACAAGTGGCATTCCAGAGTGACAGGATGTGTGTCTTTCATATGGAGCCCATATACAAGAATCAGCAGCAGAAACTGAGTGCAAGCTACGCCCCCACCTCCTGTACAGGACAGAACTCTTTATGTGCTGACTCTGATGATGTGTTCACGTGTTGAACTGTTGATTCTACATTGCTTACATAAAGGCAAAGATAACATTCTTTAAAAAGACATGAAGTCTACAAAACATGGATGTGCCAGGATCTATAACAAGATCCTAAAAATGTGCTGCAGCCAGAACTGTTTTTCCCTAGCAAGCTGTCTAGACAATCCATCACATCTGAGCAGGCAGCACTGGGCAACAGCACTTCTTTAAGCACACACAGTGTCATCCAGTATTACAAACCACTTACAAAAAAAAAAAAAAAAAAAGTGAGCTATCAATGTATATGTACTAACAAATAAAAGCACCTCAGTTTGAAAGTTTATCCTGAAGTCTGTGGGGAGTTGAATTACCCTTTAAATGTTTCACTAGTTATACCTTTTGCACTGAACTGGCAATTTGGCCATCATCTAGAAAATCATTGTTTTCTCTTCTCACCTGTTTTGCTTACAGAAACTGAAAGATATCAGACAAGCAGCTAAGCAGGATATCACAATGAAAGCCAGAAAACTAATTCTCATCGTGGCTTTAAACTTAACCTATTGCCTTCTTGCATTAATAATGCTTTAATGAGCTTTCACTGGTAAGGTCTGCCCCCTACAGCTCCTGAGCCCTACTAGCAAAGTTGAGGGAGTGAAGCAGCTCCCACAGAACAGGAAGGTATGAGTCTGGGAGCATCTAATTTAATGGATTTACACGAGTTGTGGGACACAGATGGGAAGCATCTGAGGGTGTTGAGGGTGCAGGCTGATGTCTTTTCAAGGCTGTTCTATCACCTCTGAAAGGTCATGGTGATTGGGAGAGGTTCCCTATCACTGCAGGCAGGGGAAGGAAAAAAAAAAAAAAAAAAAAATCACACCTACCTTCAAGAAGGAGGATCCAGGGAACTACAGGCCAGTCAGCCTAACCTCCTCCCTGGGATGGTTATGGAAGAAGTCCACTAGGAACAGCCAGCATGGATTTACCAAGGGCAAACTGCACCTGACCAACTTGATTGCTTTCTATTATGAGATGACTGGCTTTAGGGACAAGAGGAGAGCAGTGGATACTGTTTACAGAGCCTTTAGCAAGGCTGTAGACAGTGTCCTACAGTATCCTTAGTAGCAAAATATCAACTGGTAAGTGGACAATAAAAAGGGTAGAAAATTGGCTGGATCGTCAGGCTCAAAGAATTTTTCCTCTCAAAGGAAAAACGTACAATTTATGGCCAGTTTACAAAGCAGCCCACAGTGATCAATACTAGGGCCAACACTCGCTAACATCTTTTATTAACAACCTGGATGATGCTAAATTCATGAATGATACCAAATTAGAGTGAGCGCATGATAAACTGAGGGACAGCACTGCTATTCAGAGGGATCTTAGGCTGGAGATACGGGCTGACAGGAATACCATGAAGTTCAGGGCTATCGCTCAGTGGGAAGGAGTAACCACACACCACAGTACAGGTGCAGGGGGCTGACTGACAAGAGAGCAGCTTTGTAGACTAGTGGAGGGTAGCCTGGCAAACAATTTGAGCACGAGTCAGTGGTGTGTCCTCGTGGCAAAGGCAGCTGATCATTTACTGGGCTGTACAGTTGAGCAAGTGTGTGGCCAGCAGACAGAGCAAAGTGTCTATTCCTCTCTATTCAACACCCTCAAGACTGTACCTGGGGTAATGTGTTCAGGTTTGGGCTCCCAAGTACAAGAAATACATTGACCTACTGGAATGAGCCCAGCGGTGGGCCATCAAGGTGATTAAAGGGCTGAGGTACATGGTATACATGAAGAGGCCAAGAGAACCAAGTTTGTTCAGCTTTAAGAAAAGAAAGCTTCTTGCTGCCTACAACTATCTAAGGGGAGAGTGTAAAGAAGATGGAGGCAGGCTCTTCTTGAAGGCACATGGTGACAGGACAGGAGGTAACAGACAGGAGTTACAAGGAAAATTCCAATTAGATGGAAGAAAAACTTTGTCATTATGAAGATGGTCAGACACTGGCACAAGTGCAAGACAGGCTGTGGAATCTCCATCTTTGGAGATACTCACAACTCACCGGGACAAGGCCCTGAGCAACCTCATCTAACTGGACCTGCTTCAAGCAGGGAACTGGACCAAATAACCTCAGAGGTCCCTTCCAAGCCAAATTATTCTGTGACCTTGTTTAAAGAACAAATCTCACCATTTGGACCTAGATGTGACCAAGTCTACAATGGCATGTGACATGCTCAAGAAGTAGGCACTGCAGAATCTTCTCACAGCTACCAAACCAAAGCAGCAGCTTTGCCGCATATGTGTTCCCTGATCTGCAGGATGGACAGACAAATCGGTTGTATTCGAACATTTAGATGTTTTATCGCTGATGTTATTAAAGCACCTAATTGTTCTGGCTCCCACCACGAAGGAAAATATTTTTTCCAGATCTCGTTTCTACAGTTACCCCCCCAGCCCTGAAAGCAAGATCAGACTCCTCTCCCAAGTTCCAGTTGAGTGGCTCAGCAGTCAGGATTTGGAAACCCAAGAGCACCCTCATGTGGCTAGGTGTTGCTATGAGCTCTCCCTCCTCCAGTTACATTACATGCAGCACAAGCAAAAAATCACATTTTATTCACAGGTTAATTTCCCCACCACACCACCACCTAGAAGCGGTACTTGCACCAGAAGTAATATTTCTGCTGCCGCACAGTTCTTCCAACAGACCCCATTTAAGTCGTCTTCTTTCCACAAGACTGGGTGACAGGCTGCGCAGGGACTGTCAAAGGGCTGAGCAGGGGCCCTCTCTGTTTTCTCCCAGTGTTAAAGGACAGTTTTCCATCAATTTAAGATAAAACTAGAATTTCCTGGTAGGAGATGAGGATTTTTTCTTTTCCCTGCCCACTTATTTTTTTTTAAAAAAAAGGAGAGGCTGAGAGAACAACAGCTGCCCTCCTTCTTCCCAGCTCCCCGAACCACTGCAGTGTGCACTTCATGCTGCATGGCAAAGGAAAGGCCTCCCCAGTGTACAAGCCTCGCTCGCTCCGCCTGACCTGCATCCGTGCCCTGCCTGTCCCATCCCCTTTCTCCTTGTAGTGGGTAGCGTTTCAGAATAGGCACGGGCCCTTCACTCACTACATTCAACCTGGCAGATCATTTTAACTATAAACACAAGCACTGTAAACTGCATTAGAAGTAAATAAAAAGAATGGCCTGCTTCCATTTTCGCGTCGAAGTCATTCAAAAGCAGCAGCAAGGCTGGTGCAAAAGGAGTGGTCAGAAGGCCCATAACTCTGGTCTGAACATACTGCTCTTACCACCAAATAATGTCTCACTGACACCATTCTGACCCAGAAGAGATTTTACAAATCTCTGGCTGGCTGTTTTCCCTACTGCCTGTAAGCTGAAAATTTAAAGGTGGCTAAATGATAATTTTCAAATGTGGTAGCCCCAAAAACATAACACCATCCTCCACGTTCCCTGCCCTGATCACTAGTGAACACATGTAACACCTTCTTCTCAACTCCCTGTTTTAGGGATAGAGAAGATATTTTTTGTTTGATTACCACCAATGACAGGAGCCAAATGAATTAACATGTGTGATGCAAAACATTACAAAGCTAATACATCTGACAAAATTA
This sequence comes from Leptodon cayanensis, assembly GCA_027564655.1. Lineage (NCBI taxonomy): Eukaryota > Metazoa > Chordata > Aves > Accipitriformes > Accipitridae > Leptodon > Leptodon cayanensis. The sequence goes on from JANXJC010000029.1 coordinate 25,249,060, forward strand.
AGAACATAGTGTATTTCTGATTATTGTAGAAATACTCTTCATTAGCTAATATATATATATCCTATGCTGAAATGGACAAGTGAGTAAAAGGAACAAAAGGACTGTATTTTCAAATTGCATGTGGTGGTCTCACAGTGAACCCTTGGCAGAATATTTATTTACAATCCCACAGTAGCCTGGATTGGAATAGCTCTCTGCAGGTCATCTAGCCCAGTCTCCTATTCAAAGCTAACCTGTTAAAATTTAAAAACAGAGGACATTTCACTCTACTAAGTGGTACTTTGGACCTTTCAGATCAAGAATGGGAAGATTTTTAAACTATGATGATGAACCAGCTTGACTACAAGTTACTGTGTGCACTACAATTAATATACAAGCAAAATCTTACTGCCCTCATTATGCATGGGATAAGAATAATCCCTTCAGCCCTTAAGGCTTTGGAGATTTCAACTTAAGAACCAAAAGAATTTGCAGGTGGCAGCTCCAGTTTCTCAAATCTTTTGAAAAAACACTTTTTACAATGACCCTTAACAATACAGCCCTTAAAGTCCAGGAATGCTACTTACACTTACTACTGAATGTAAAATATTTCATGCAGTGTATCAAATGGCCTGGTGGAAAACATGTGGCTAATACGAAACAACCACTATACACAAACTCCCACATACAAACCCAAAAGAGAGAAACATTACCGGCCAGATAAGTTTTTCATTGTCAAAGATGCCATCTCTGATCTCTGAGTGGAAGCCTCAAGGAAGAAATTTTTTCTGTCGTCAAGTTGCCAAATGACAAGCCTAGAAACTAAAATTAATCAATCATCATCAAAAATTACAGAGACTCTAGAACTGTTGGCTTCATTGCATGCTAAAAGTATTTCCTGAAATGCAACTCACCCATCCACATTCCATGGTGGGTGTTCATCCTATTCTCTGTCCCACAGGAGACAATGACCTGACAGGTGGCAACTATTCTTCTCACTTAACTGGTCTAACTGATAAACAAGTGAAACTTGGAGAAAAGCAGCTCCCAAACTGAATGGAACTTGAAGCTCACTGCTTCCAGATTTGCACAAGAGCTTGCGCAGCTGAAAACATTTTTTTCCTCAAGTAGTCTGTTAAAGGACATTACCTCTCTGCCTACCAATCTTAGTCTCATCTTAAAAGAAGGTAAAATATGTAAATTCCAATCCAAAGCCTGAAACTAGCAGGAACCTGGTCAACCATCATTGTGCTAACCAAAATTCTGAAAATAGGATTAAGTGCTACCACCCAAACAAGACCCTTCTCCTCCCTGAATTATGCTACCTACACAAAGAAAACAGCAGGTCAGCAGTCAAGAGTGCTGTTTACCTGGCAGATACATGTCATTCCACTTTCAGGTGATAGTCGGACCCAGTAAAAACTCAGCATGAGCTGTGCCAAGAACCAAGACTGCAACTTGAAAAGAAGAACCCATGTGCTAGCATGAAGTAACAAGCTCTCCATAGATCACACATACTAATAAACCAGAAAGCAGGATTAAGACATGAGTACTTGGCATTTCTCAGTCTCTGGAGAGAACCAGCCTTTTTTTTTTTTTCTTTTTTTTTTCTTTTTTTTTTTTTTTATATAAAGCACATTCCATCACCTTACCTTTCTCCAAGAAGAAACTCAAGACAAAACATTTGAGGCAAGAACACCCAGATGTCTAAAAACTGACTACTCAGTGTAATATTGGTATTTAATCGGTCTAGACAAATGGCATTTATGCAGATGTTCATTGTGGGAAAATAACGGAAGACTGGCGAGGAAGACTGTAAATACGCTGAGGTGACTTGCAGCTGGGGTGTCGAAAAACACACCTATCATAGTAATCACTGTTTCGTCTTGTGCGTTTGACAAGTAGAACATCTGTGTTTAGATAACGTAGGCCTGTGATATACTTAGAGGCACCCTATCAAACATGCTTGAGATTCCTGCCCTGCTGTGGAACAGGTCAAAGCACAGCGGTAAATTATGCCTGTGCAAATCCCTAAAATATAGGCACAAACAGCAGGTTCAGCAACCCTCTAGCATGGACCAAGCTCTGCAGTGCCTGCATCCCTGCTTGTGTGCCTCTGCCTGGGTGCTGCTTCGGGGATCCCCTCGTTGGCAAGGTAATGAAAATAAATTTACTCTTTGGATTTCATGCATGGTTTTGTGGTTGTTCCTGTGTCCTGCCTGTGCCGGCTCACACATTCATCAAGTGATCACAAAAAGTGTAAGCAGCACGCTCAGGAGGAGGAAGGGAGGGATGTTTGGAGCTACAGAGTTTGTCTTCCCAAGTAACTTTACGTGTGATGGAGCCCTGCTTTCCTGGAGATGGCTGAACACCTGCCTGCCCATGGAGAGTGGTGAATGAATTCCTTGTTTTGCTTTGCCTGTACACGCGGCTTTTGCTTTACCTATTAAACTGTCTTTACCTCAACCCACGAGTTTTCTCACTTTTACCCTTCTGATTCTCTCCCCCATCCCACCACGATGTGTGCAACTTAGCTGCCTACCAGGGTAAGCCCACAACACAGGGACAGGCGTGATATTCCCTGTGGCTTTACTACAACTACTCACGTTACGTCTGTAGTTCATGAATGGAGCAGCAAGAGTTGGAAGCTATTGCCTCACACTTCATGTATCGCTTGTGCAGGTAACATCAGTCTCTTCCCCTTCTATTGCTGAGCTCATTCATGTCTCCCATGAAAAGAAACAGCTGGTGATCACCATTAACTCTCACGCCTCTCACCACTTGTCTCTCCTGTATAAACCTGCTACATCCCCTGCATTCCCGGAGCGACCTGCCCACCTGGATCCCTCACCACAGCATCTCTAAGTCTGTGGACAGATTTATCACAAGTCTCCCTCTTCCCTCCTTGTTCCCCCACACAGCCAGGTGACCCAGTTGCCTCCGGCATAGGGAAATCTGGGAATAAAAGAAAAGCCAGCATTGCACTATGGCCAGGAATGTGCTTTCACATAGAGCTCTATGTTCCACCCTGTAACAGGCACACAGGCATGCAGCAGACCTACTGGCCTCATCCCACCACTTCACTGCGCAGGGTGCCTGTTTCTGGGTCTCTCACGTTAAGGAAAATGCAAACCACCAAAGGCAGGGATCATGGTTGCACAGAGGCTTCAACAATCATAAACTACTATTTGGGTCCCTGCCTTCCCAGCTGTCTTTTAGAAAAGGAAACTGTCTCTCTGGAATATAGAATTTAAGTAGATAAACTTATTCCTTCCTTTTGTAACATCTGAATAATACTAGATAAGCCTGCAAAAAGGTATGCCCTCCTACTGAGTAACTTCCAACACTTTTCAACAGGACAGAAAAGGCCACAGTACAACTTTTCATTCGAGGCCCATTAGCCTGAGGAGCTGAAGAAAGATTTACACTAAATGGAACTTTGAAGCTTGAAAGAATATCTAATGAAACATAATACTGGCCCCAGAAAACCAACTGACCCGAACCCATTTTTCTCAAGTTTTCTGAAAGAAAAGTATTTTAGTATTGGTTTTGCAATGGTTCAAGAAACATAAATTCCCCAGGAAAATAAAAGAACAACCTTTCTAATGAAACTACTGCCTCTGCATCTGTAGTTAAAAAAAAAAAAAGTTATCCATTCAGTATGCAAAAGATTTGCAAGTTCCTTTAAAAAAAATTAACAGTGTTCTATCTGGACTAAATTATTCTGAAATGCCTGAATAGTAACTTAGACCTCCCACACAAACCCATACCTGGATAGACAAATTATTTTCCAGACTTCTGTTTCTTTCATCTGCAACATCAATTAAGAAGAAACCAAAATTATGTATTAAAACACCCCAAAGATTCTACAGTTTTCAACTTAGTATTTATTTATAACAAATTGAAAATTGCCACTTCATCCTTTGAATCTCCATTTCTTATTTTCTTTTGTGTCCTGAAAAGGTCTAAATATTGATGCAGAGAAAGACAAGGGGAAATAACTGTTTCCACCATACAAAGAACTACAACTGCTGATGCAGCCAGCTGCCATTTCCTCACACAAAGTAGACCTGAATTCCTCAACAACTAGAACTCCATTAATTAAAAAAAAAAAAAAAAAAATCCTTTTGGCATCCTAGTTTCACACAGAGACACTGTTATAACCCCCCCTCCTCAACACTCTCCCCAAAAGATCAACAAAAGCACTCTGAAAGTACTCTGTTAACAAGGATGCATATAAACCTGAAGAGAAGGGATCTAAACCCCTTCACACCCATGCGCAGTCATCCACAGACAGAAGTGGTGGCACGTGCATCCCAGCAACAACTGTGCTTTTGTTATGTATTTAACTGCACAGCAGCTGTACAGGGAATTCAACTACTAGAGAGCATGGTGCATGGTGTAAAAGTCACATACTTTCAATGAAACCAAAGTGCTGCTGCCTGTAGCCGGCCAAGGAAAACCATATCTCTGCCCTGTCCTCAGCTCTGCTCAGGATGTTGAGGCCTGGACAGAGAAGCACATTGTGCACCTTATTTACAGAGCACCCATGGAAAAATCATACGCCTGCACATTTGCAAGCCGGATACCCTCTGCCGCACCCAAACAGACCAAACACTCTGAACAGAGGGAGCCAGAGAGACGATTAAATAAAGTTTACATCCTTCGTGCCACACGTAACATACTAGTGCAGTTCTACAGTACGCCAACGCTTAATTTATCACAAGCCAACCGATGCCCTGAGTTAAGTAAAGAGTGCAGGCAAAAGAAGAGGTTAAAGTGTGAGTTATTTACCAGGCTGTCACACTGCCAGTGGAACCCCTGTAGCAGATGACTGCACCTTCACATTACTATTTTCTCTTCATGATTATGCAGATACTAACTCTGTGAAATTAACTATGCATACATTTTACATTTTTTTCCTCTAAAAAAAAAAAGAAAAGTAGTTTTAAATATTTTTGCAACAAGTGTTTGGTGCATCTAAGTTTTTGTCATTTTATTACTGCTATTTTAAAATTTAATGTTACATGGATAACTTTTTGTTTGGGCTCGGGACTCAGTAATATGGCAAGTTTTAAAACCAACTTCAGAGAAGGAAGGAAAACCCTTGTGATCCACCAGAAGTGTCCTTCAAAACATTTAAACACCTACTTGGAAAAAAAAAAAATCAAACAAGTCACATTCACTTTGAGACTTGTTTGTCACACCAATGAGACCACTCTAAACAACTCCAAAAGATACAGCCTCTTTGGAATGATGCCTTGTTTAGTGTTTTGCTACTTCTGCCCCAACAACCTCCAACACTCAAAGGGCTCAAAAAATATATATTTGAAACTTCTATTTTAGTGTAATAGATTAAGACGTTTATCCACATTTTTTCTAAAACTTCTCATCAAGAGAAACAAACATCACTCAACTGCAGCTTTGCTCACCCTCAGCGGTAGCCATCAAATGCTAGCAGGCACTAGGTAAAACTAGATACTTGCATTAGTAAACAAAGGGAATAAAGCATTATTTCTTCACAACTGGAACTACTTAACCCTTTTTAATCCTTCCTTTGCCTAGAAAATTAGGGGAATAATTTCATGTTGTGGTTTAACCCCAGCCAGCAACTAAGCACCACCCAGCCACTCCCTCACTTCCCCCCCACCCAGTGGGATGGGAGAGAGAATCCAGAAAAAAAAAGGTAAAACTCACGGGCTGAGATAAGAACAGTTTAATAGAACAGAAAGGAAGAAAATAATAATGATAATAG
>JANXJC010000029.1:25289030-25301315 GCA_027564655.1 Leptodon cayanensis
ATAGTCTTAAGGAACAATAAGGCTTAGGGCCTAGTTTCTTGAAACAATGAGGCTTAAGGCCTAGTTTCTTTTACAACTAAAAGAAATGGCAGTATTTGCATAGATCACAGCTATTCAGTTGTTACTCTCTTCACAAGCCCAAGCTGTGCACACCTGTGCAGATAACATCATCCAGGTATGCATAGTGCGCCAATCTCAGTTCTTTAACATTAGCCATTTTGATGAAAGAGCCTATTTTAAAAACTTGGAGATAGATAAGGAATTCCAGTTACTAAACGTGTCCTAAGCAAGACATGGTAGAGTCAAAGAAAACCAGACATCTGCACTAACTTTAAGGTTCTTGTACACCAAAACGTTGGCACTTTTCGCAGGAAAGATTTTGTTTGAAACTTAACAGGAACCTCTTGCAACAAATGCAAAAATTGAGGCATTACCAGGTAAATACCTCCGCTAATGAAGGATAAATATGCTTTTTAAAACTTTGGCAGGTGTTAATACTTCACATCTATTACAGAGTCTTCATTAATATCAAGAAATAATTGTTGTCAGTGCTTTAATCAGTGTAGATTTGCAAGCAATGTCAAACTGGGGGGAGAGGTTGATATGCTAGAGGACAGGCTGGAGAAATGGGCCAACAGGAACCTCATGAAGTTCAAAGGGGCAAGTGCCAAGCCTCGCCTCTGGGACAGGGTAGATGTACGCTGCAGAGCAGTTGCGGGGGGCTGGCTGGCACGCAGCTTTGCAGGAAAGGAGCAGGGGCCTGGTGGACAAGCTGAACATGCGTTGGCAGGGTGTCCTGGCGACAAAGGCTGCAGCCACATACCGATCGGTATTAGCGCAAGTAGAGCCAGCAGGTCATTCCCCTCTATTCAGCTCCTGTGAGCCCACACCCAGAATACTGTGTCAGTTTTGGGGCTCCCCAGTTCAAAAAATACATTGTTACGAGGGTGTTAAAACAGAGCCACCAACATATGGCGGAGTACAAAGCATACAAAGGTTTGAGAAAATTCTGTTAGTTCAGCCTTACGAAAAGACTATGGCTTCTTGCTGGCAACAACTACCCCATGGTAGAGCATGGGGAACAGTCAGACTCTTGTTGGAGGTGTTTTACACGAGGGAGTTAATAGACACAAGCTGGAACACAGGAAATTCCAGCTAGTCGCATGGAAGACTTTTTTCAACTACAAAGGTGCTCAAGCAGAAGAGGCTTTCCAGAAAGGCTGAGGAATCTCCATCCTTAGAGATACTCAAGACTGAACACAGTCCTAGGCAACCTGATCAAGTGGGACCTACTTTGACTGGGAGGTCGGTGGTCCCTTCCAACATAAATGATTCCATAATTAATAATCACTGTAAACCAGATTAATTCAAGCAGAAATTAGGACCCTGTGTTTTACTGCCTCAACTCATTCTAAACCCTCTAAAACACACTTGACAGTAAAAAAGCATATTCTACTTTGTCTTGTGACAAACTGGACCAAAATTACAGGTATCTTCTTTCTGCATAGCCCAGCTTGTTTTTTTTTTAATCCTGTAAATATGCATGTATCAGTTAAAACAAAACAAAACAAAATCCCGCACACAACACTGGCTCCATTACCACAAAACAAAAGTTGTCAGAAATGCAAATGGAAACTTCAAAAGCCATGCCACAGTGGAATCCAATCCAACTCTCAGGAGTATATATCCATTTTAGTATACCATTAGACAAACTGGAAGTCAAATCAGAGAAAGTACAGCTCCTCCTTTCTTCAGCTGTTGAGTACGCAGCCAGCTCCAGAACTGCAATTACCCTGGGGCACTGCAGAATCTTAAGTACTTCAAACTAACTACTGTATGCATAATCACCATGAAAAAGACGGCCATCACCAGAAGTCAATTCAGTTTGGGGAGGGGTGTATGCACAAAGTCATGGAAGGTGTTTTCTCTGAGTTTTGCTAAATATTGATAAATGCACCTTAGCGTTTTATTCCTATTTTTAGTGGATACAGAAGACCAAGATCCTATGCAAAAAAATCCTGACAGAAGTGATAAGCCTTCATCTTCAACATTATGACTTTGCATCCAATTACATTTGTTTTCATTCTCAAATTTAATGAGCTAAAGAAAATTAAGGTGAATAAGTGGAACTCACTTTATTCTTTTAAAAAAGCTATAGTACAGTTTTCCCAGTTATTTGTGTAACAAAAGCAAACAAAACCAGTCTAAATGTTTTTCTGCAAACAGGCTTTTGGTGTACAAAAATACATAATACCAAAAGGACAACACAGAGTAAAGTCTTTAAAAAATGAAAATAAAAAAACAACCCAAAATTGAGCTACAGTATTACTGCAGTCACACAGTTCCAGGCTTTGTGTCTTCTACTTTTCCAAACAGAATTCAAACCTTTTAAATAATTCAAAATATGCTCAAAGTTGAAGGATTTGTAGGTTTTTTTTGTCTTTTAATATATATATATGTACACACATACACAAGAATAAATTTAAGTGGATGTAGGGTTAAAAAAAAGGCATCCCCAAAGAAATGTCAGTATCTGTATTTAGTGGAATAATCTTTTGGTGATACCACCAAACCTCGACCTTTGCGGGCTCCTCTATAAACAGTTTCTATAATGTCAATCATCTCTTGCTTATCTTCCATTGCCCAGTTGATCTTGTTGTTATTACCTGTACCCAAATCAATCATGATGTGTTTGTTCCTTTAAAGGGAGAGAAGAAACAGACAAGTTAATATGGTATTTTAATTCAGAAAGAAACTTTATATCCCCCACAAGAATGGTTTGTAGGATTCAAAAAAAGCCCTTATAACATAAACAGGCTTGCAAAATAAGCCTCAAAGAAAAGAGTATCCACTCCTGTCACTCAAGCTGACATTTTACTGCCCATTTCTAAAGCTAGAATAAAGATTGCAAACATGCCCCCAAGACTGCTACTCAGTGCAATGATCCTTCAGCATATTCCTCATTGTTTATATTTCTTTCCCACTACTGTCTTAACACCAGAGAGAGTTCCACGCTTGTCAGTAGCACATTTTATCTCATCAATGTAGACACCTTAGCTCCAAAAAACCTTAATACTTTGGGTGTATCTTTAAAACAAGTTTGACAAGCTTGGCTGCCGTATTACTGCAGTATTCTATACAGGGAGTTTCAGATTTAAAACTAAAAACAATGGATAATAAAACCAGTTTCCACTGGTTCACTAATTTGAAAACAAGCCATTTTCCGATTTAATCAGTTTACTCTTGTAGAGCAATGAAAACATCACTGTGCTAAGATGCATTTAGAAATGATCCACTGAGACACTGTATTTGACAGATACAACAAAATTTAACTGAGTTACATTCTAGAACCACCACGTACCTGAAGAAAAACATGACGGTACAGGGATCGTACAACTCATACATCTTGTTGAAGTCTGGTACTTCTGTGATATCCACAAGATAAATAACAGCAAAGTTTTTTACCTAGACAGAAGAAAACAGGAAATATAAAAGCAATATATATTACCAAGCCTTTGATTATTTGTATTACCAATTAAAAGACATAAGCTTTCATTATTGCAATATTTATTTTCCAAAATATTAAGTCATAAAATCACAGTAAACAGTATTGCTGCTATTTTTAACCACAACCACTAATTAACATGGAAGATATTTTTAAATACAGCCAAGATGCTCATTTCACATCCAGTATCAACTGGAAAAATACTGTGCTAAATCAACATCCAGAGAAACAAATGCCCTTTATATACAACTGAGACCTCACAGTGACACGCACAGCTCTAAACAAGTAGAGTAACTGCTTTGTGCAAGCCAAGCTGACACATGTTGCCTCTGTTGTCAGCTGCTTATAGACTTCAGAAAATTAATGATCTAAAATGCCCTGGTGCCTGCCTCCAAGCATTTTTTTCCTCTCTAAACCATCTGATTTGTTTAACAAGGCTCCTTAAATGAAAGTAAAACTGAGAATTTAATAATAAAAACTGATAGCTTTTTTGAGAGGTGTAAAGCTAAAACAGGAGCTTAAAAACTTAACTGATAAAAAAAGACCTTGATGAGAAGCTATTCTCTGGGCAATTCTGGTGAAATAGGATTTCATTTTGCAGTGTTACTGAGTTAAATGCACAAGAATCCCTCCCCTTTAATGTCACAGTTAACGTCTTCATTCCTGAAAGAAAACCATGCCACATTTTTATTTCCTAGATGTAGCATATTTGGCCTCAAGTGGAATTAGGGGAAGTTTTAGTTTCTAAATTTAGCTTACGCATGGACAGTAGAAATTAACACACACACACTAAAATATAAGTCAGCAGACATCTCTACATTACACAAACCTTTAACTGTAAGGTGTATTATCAAATACTCCTGCGTTATACCATGAACACACAACCTTGCATCCCCCATCCTTCCTTACATACAAATATGATTTTGGTCCTTCCTATCTGACTGTGCAAAATTGCTAGTCTGAGGTTAACATGTGGTCTAAGATTTATGACAAACTTACTGTTTGTCACAGTACTTCCACATGTTAATTTTGCTACCAAGGTCTGGAAATGCTGTGATAAGTATAAATTTCTGCGTGATGTAAAAATGTTTTATTTTAGTCCACAAAACAGTATTAGACTGTACCAGAAAAATATTATTTATGGTGTACCCTGTAATTAAACATCCTAGCCAGCACTCTAGTTGAGAAAAGTATGGAGATGTTTGTTTACAAAAAAACAGAAGCGCACAGTAAATAAATTTTGATGGACTTCTGCTTCAAGACAGTTTCTAAATTATAAAAAATAATCACACTTCAAAGATGTAAATAAGTATTACTAGTGAAGAAAGGAAAAACTCTTCGAGAGTGAAATAGAATTTAAATAGTTTTTACTATGCTTTTATGGAGCAAGTTATAATCCTAGACTCTGTCAATAATCTAATGAAAACATCCCATTTAAGCCATGTTCCAAAACAAGCAAGACGTAAACCCTTGAAAACCCAAGTTAGTCATGATATCAAACTCTTAACACCCTCTTAAGTTTTCATTCATGCCCATTTCAGTTTTATATGAAAGATTTCTAAGAAACTTAACGGGATGTTCAGAGTCAACAATTCAGCTGAGAAGTGACTGAAGTTACTCCCTGGTTAGCCTTAGGAGGCAAAAGACAGTTGTGGTTTTCTGTTTGCTGGTTTTTTTTTTTTTTTTTTTTCAAAACCACAAAATCTGAAGGCCATTTTCATTTTCTCCTATCGTTTCTTCTTCCATCCTGCTGGCATTTTTAGCATCAGCAGTACAGCTTTGCTACGTGGGGAAATTTCTGCAACACATTTGGCAATTCCAACAAACTAAATGTAATCTTTGAACAATTATTTAATTTGGAGATTAGAAAAATAATTTTAAGTTAAACCAAGCATTAATACAACATTCTTAGGACCTGCTTTGTTCACTGAAAGATTAGTCTAGGGAGGTTATGTGTTGCACCAGAAGACCACTACGAAAGCGCTGCTAAACCAAAATTTTACTTTCAAGAGCTGTGTACTCCACATAGTACTGGAACAACAAAACTTTTAAAGTTAGTTTTACACTATATACATTTAATTTTGTTGAGCTGTTGCAGAACCAGAAACGCTTGTCACTAGCAATGAACATCAACAGCCTGAGATTTTAGAAAAGAGAACCAGACTATTCAAGTCTTAAATAAGTTTTATTAATAAATCTTACTCAAAAGGACTGGATCATTCAAATCACCTTTGCACAGCCCATCCACAAGTTATCACTGTTATCCATGTATCTCAGACATTAACTGAATCTTCCTTCTCTCCTACCTACTTTTATAGAAGTGAAACTGATGAGTCACCTGTTCAAAAGCCTGTACGAAGTCTAAAGCAGACCTCAAAGCTAGATACGGACTCTCAAATTTGAATGCAGAATTTTGAAAGTGGGTCTATTCTTTCCCCCTTGCTTTCTTAATTTCAAATGTGACCACATTACCACTCCAAAACCACTCAGCTTGCAAGCGCATTGAATAAGGATGTGTTTTGCTAAGTTTGGACACTGGCTGCCAAGGTTGCCCGTGACACGGGCCTTGCCATGCAACAGTCTGATTGATATATGTAGCAGCAGGAGGTTGGGATTCAGGCCTAAGAATGAGCTAGATAAAAACACGGGGAAGAGGCTAAATATGGAAAGGGTGATGCAGGAGCACTGCAGTGGCCATTATACCTACTGTTTAGTGGCCATGGCAGGCTGGGCAGGCTTGTCACCAATAGGCATTTTATTTCAATGCAAGACAAGCCCTGCAGAACTACTCAAATGTGTCTCTCTGCACAGTATTGACCAGTTTTACAGCCTGAAGCAGCACTTGCTCTCTCAGATACAATATTGAAGCCAAGATGCAGTACAGAGCCAGCTTCACAGCAGTACAGAGTGGCACCTGAGCCAGCTTCACACACAGCTGGTTCTAATTCACAAGGCTTTAGCTTCTTTTTAAGCAAAAGCAATTGAAGTATTTCTGGATTCAGGCTGGTATGGATGCAGTAGTCGATCTATACTTGAGCTAGTAAGTCTGTGGAGACAAACCAAAGCTCAACCTCTCCCCATCCATTGGGACATGAATCCATTCCCCAGACAAGAGCTGTCAGTTCAAAAAGCACGTTCCTATATAGAACAAGCTTCGCTATCATTTCAAGGCAGTGGTTGCTGAGAAGTTCTCTTCCTGACTTTTGAGTTATAGCTGGGCTTACACTATGGAGACCTTAGAACAAGAATTAAATACAATCTGAGCAAGCAAACCACACTAAATAAAAGCAGTTGCAGCTGTAACAGTTGAGACTACACTGAGGTTGTTAGTGTAAACCAAAATTTTACTGTCCAGACAATATAAAATACCACAAGGTTTTTTGCATAAGTTGCACACATAATAACACAAGTTTATTCTGAAAGTACTTAACCTCATAACATACACTAAAATACTGTAAATTTGTTGCAGTAAGTCAGCTGCTTTCTGGAAAAAAAAACCAAACAACAAAAAAACTCTAGTGATAGACCTCCTTTTGGACAGCTTGCTCAACACCTGAAGATAAAAACATTTTCAGCAGAAAAACAAGACAGGTATTAACTTTCAAAGGTATTTATTTCTGACACTCTGACTTCCTTTAGCCATCTTTCAATTCAAAACTTTCTCTGTCTTACCAGGCCATTGTAACTGCTGTCCATGGGGACAGGATGAGTAGGAAAGTAAAAATCAAACAGCAGCATGAATTCAGAATCTGGGCTTCAATTTTGATTAGGGTTTTTTGTTCTTAATTATTGTAGCTTCACCGATTAGTCTGCATTACTCAACGTGCATATACAAACCCCAAAAGTACAGTATTGCCTGGCCACAGTTACAGACTATTTTAATACTTGACAGAACTGTATCTGCTTGGGTGGACTACTATTAAATCTTTAAACGGAACAGCTGAAGACTATAAAGCAGAGGAATCTATAAGACCTTTAACATCAGATAGAGATTCTGTATCCTATCTTGATGAAGACCATACACTTAGCTGGTAAATAGGAAACACGGAGGTAGGAAAAAACATATGCCAGATGAAATAAATCTCATTTGTCCTCCGAAGTTCTCCCTCCTGCCTTTCTTCATTAACAATGTCATTCCAAAAAAATGAATGCATTCCTACAATATGAGATTGCCACAGAATATGATCAATAACTAGGAAGAATGGCAACAATTGTGAAGTTCCGTTATATTTCTTTTAGGGGTAAGAAATACTCTTCTTTTGTTAAGATTTCAGCTCCCTTTAAGAAGCAAATCTCACAGCCATACGTTACCTTATGGCCCAAAGCTCATACAGCAAATAGCTAAGGAAATCTGAGACAAGATCTTACAGTCCATCTTCTCATCTTCCTAACCAGTTTCTAGACAATGTTTTTTTATGTTTAGAAGTTTTTATGGACATGGAAATCACAGGAAAAAAAAAAACAGGAACTAAGACTAGCTTTTGCAACATATCATTCAAGCTGAAGGCAGCTAGCAGACTTGCATTACTGACCTGAAAGAGGCTGCACACACATTGAGTGCAAACTTGAAAGTCTGTACTGTCAATGTTTATTTTAATTTTTTTTTCTTGCTAATTATGCTGTAAGTTTAGGTGATAAATTTCTAGGGGAAAAGAGAAAGACATACTGCTGAGAGCAATGCTTACAGCTAATAATTTTGAAAATACTATAGACATGAGTAAATGGATTAGCTTTGCTCAGCTTTAATTACAAACACCAGTAACTATAATACCAATATATTTTTTATAGCTCCCTCTTTCCCTGCCTCCACTTCTTTTCCTCTCTCACTTTTCATGTAACCTTAACAGAAAGGCAGAGGCACAACTAATGTTTGAGCGAGAGCCACAGCTATTCATGCTTCTGATTATGGTTAAACAAATGCAAAATATTTGAAGAATCCTTCCTAAACCCACATTGACCCAATACAACCTATTCGTTAAAGTGACCTGGTTTTCACAAGAGGTTATCTGATTTACAGTATTCAGTCCTACATAAATCATGGTTTTAACATATTTATTAAAAAAAGGGGTATTAAAGTAATTTAGCAGCCACACCCCTGTATTTCAGGGGATGGGTTTTTATACTTGTGAGCCTCCTTTAAAAAAAAAAAAAAGTGTGTTTTTAAGAAAGGTGTTCCAGAGGAATTTTGTAAAACTCAATCCTTAGATGTTTGGCTGAAACCCTGACAAAGCAAGAATCTAACATACATTACAGTTAAAATTTGTTGTGAAACTCTATGAAATGTTGCTTCTTTTTCATGTAACACTGGGAAAAAAAACGATCAGTCAACTGTAAGTGGAGTACATTTCAGTGAAAATAATCTACTTTGTATTGTCATATAGTGTTCTAGTTTCTTTTCCCCCAAAAGGATTCACATGGAAAAAATCCTGTTTTCCTATTATAAAGTACAGATAAACATTACTGCTACCCAAAAATATGCTGCAGACCAAAAGAATATTGCACCATGGTAACAAATGTAAAACATGGCTACATTTTCTTCAGATGTAGCATGCAATTACAGCATGTTAACATTCTGTATTATTCTCTAGTATAAACACCTGTACAATTGGAACTTTTACTCACTCTTTAAAACAGCAGAGATCCAAACATGGCTTGTAAGCAAGAGGATGAGGAAGGATCTCCCCCTTTAATTTGCCATTTCTGCAGAGGGAGATTTTTAAATAAGAAGTTACATTGTTCTTTCTTCCCCCAGTCACCCCTAACTGCCAACATGTCTGCCAAATTGCCAAGCATCCTGCCAAAAGTTGATACTAACAGTATCTGAGCATAAGACACTCCCACCATGTTAAACACAAAACAACTACATTAAACCATGTCACAACTCCTTACTGTATTCTATTATGTCTTAGCTTTTGGCTATAGGTATAATCTTTCATTGTAAGGGTATTAGAGACAGAAGTTTATTCATTTAAAAATAACATTAAAAGAGAAAGGAGTCCACCAAAAAAAGAACTCTGTATGCATACAATTTTACATGAAGACAGCGGACTCCTTTTCCTACCCGAGTTACCTTTTTTGGTTCAGATTTTTTTGCTTCATTTTCGATGTGGTTCAGTTAAAGAAGAGCTGTCAATTTTCTATGTCTATCGCTATGCAAAACCTCTACCAAATATAAGAATAGGTAAATCATAGCTGTTTGTTAACAGCCCAGTTTTTCTTCAACATCTTCTTAAGCGAGTGGCCAGCTGTCAGCAAGCATTCAGTTTCCATCTGAAAACAGCTTCAGAGTTTGGCTCCTAAAATTTAATTCAGCCCATGCAACTCAAGCGAACACCATCTACCTCCACGAATAATATCACCGATAGATTAATCAACACCATCCTGTATATTTTAGGATCTCGGCATTTTTAAGAGTCAAAATGAAAGTAACTTTTCAAGTTATTCAAATGGAAACCCAAATCTACTATACATTCTGATTGTGAATTGACAGTGATGCATTTCCTACAGCCACACCAGTCCTACTACCAAGCGCTTTTTTTCTGCTTGAATGCTGACGTTCGTTAAACGACGGATTATTAACCACCAGCGATTCTGCCTTCAGAACTTGCAACACTCTTTCCCCCCCCCATTAAATACTACAAACGTCAGGGTAGTCGATGACTTTAGGAGACGCTCACGAAAGCAAACCAAACAGCTTTCTCGCTGCCTCCTAAAGCGGGAATACCTCTCCAGAAACCGAGTTATAACCTGCCTCAGGCTTCGTGTCAGCCGTTTGAAATGCCAAGCGCAGAAAGCGACCCTCTCACGTTAAAGCTCCGGTTTACCTTCTCGGCGATGCTGTATAGGACTTCATCCATCTTCATGCAGGTGGGGTCCCAGTCGTGCCCGAAGCGGATGACCACAACTCGGTCCTCTTCCGAGAGGATGGCCTGGTCCACCTGCCAGCCGTTGTGCAAGTGCGGTAACATGTACGACATCCTGACGGGCGGGGAGGCGGGCCTGCGGGACGACAGCAACCACCCGGCAGATGACAGCCCGGCCTGCCTTGGCACGGCCCCGCCAGACCCCCACGGCGACGGCACCCCCGCCCCACAGGCCCAGGCCCGCCTTCAGCGGCCGCAGCCTCCCGGGGCCCAGCCGTGATGCCACCGGGCCGGGCCGGACCGGACCAAGTTCCCCCGTCCCCGCCTCACCCCGTGGGCGTCCTTCTTCACGGCGAAATGGGGCGACAGAACCACGGCGACACCGGAAGCGGAAGTGAGGACAGACGTTCGCACGCTGGGAAACGCGCTTCCGCCCCGCGGAGGGAGCGGGGTTTCCCCTCAGTGGGCGGGGCGGAACGGAGCGCGCCGAAAAGGAGGGGGGGTGGGAGAGGGGAGGCTGCTTGGAGCATACCAAGTGTGAAGGCGAGTGGGGAGGGGCGGAAGAACAGCTTGGACCGTACCAAGCGGGGAAAGGGGGGGGGGGGCGCGGCCGAGGTAGCAGAGGCCCGGGTGGGACGTCAGCGCTCATCGCCGTGGGTGTGACGTGGCAGGGACTGCGAGAGCCCCTTGCGTCACTGCCCTGCCCAGGGCCAGGCACAGGCGTTGTCCTCTCAGGGGTCTCCGTTCCCCCATCCCACCCGCTGCAGAGCCAGGCCCAAAGCGAGGGCAGGGGGCCTGGGCTGGGGCCTGGCTAAAAGGGCAACCCAAAATGGCAGGTGGCCCTGTGGGGGTGTCCCCGCTGCCCGAGAAGCCAGGTGCACCCAAGCGGGTGGGCAGGTTGTGCTGGGGCCTCTCCCCTCGCAAGCGGGACGTGGAGCCGTGCGGCGCTGGCCTGAGGGGTGCTGCTGCGTGGCACCGGGAGGATGGAACGGAGGTCACCGCAGCCCAAATCTCTGAAATGTCTGCTGCTGACTGCTCTGGGGATGTTAAAACACTCCCTGTGCCTCCACTGGATTTGATCAAGGGGATCCCGCAACAGAGTGAGCGGCTGCATGCATCTCCCGGTTATGGAAGATTCTGGCGATGTATTAACCCGCAGCAATGAACATTTTCATGCTTGAGCTGGTGTTAGTTGTGGCTTGAGTGCTGTGTCAAAATGCAGGTATGTTTGAACCAGCTGGGTCACAACTGCATATCCATCTTCTGTGTTCCTTCCTGATGCACTGTCGTGGTTTAACCCCGGCCAGCAACTAAGCACCACGCAGCTGCTCACTCACTTCTCCCCTCAACCCAGTGGGATGGGGGAGAGAATCGGGAAAAGCAGTAAAACTTGTGGGTTGAGATAAGAACAGATTAATAGAACAGAAAAGAAGAAACTAATAATGATAATGATAACACTAATAAAATGACAATACTAATAATGAAGGGATTGGAATTTTCAAGTGATGCACAATGCAATTGCTCACCACTCGCCAACAGATGCCCAGTTAGCCCCTGAGCAGCAATGCCCCCTGCCAGGCCAGCTCCCCCCAGTTTATATACTGGGCGTGATGTCACATAGTATGGAATACCCCTTTGGCCAGTTTGGGTCAGCTGCCCTGGCTGTGTCCCCTCCCAAAATCTTGTGCCCCTCCAGCATTCTCGCTGGCTAGGCATCAGAAGCTGAAAAATCCTTGACTTGGTCTAAACACTACTTAGCAACAACTGAAAACATCAGTGTGTTATCAATATTCTTCTCATACTGAACCCAAAACATAACACTGTACCAGCTACTAGGAAGTGAGAGAAGGGGTTTGGAAATGAAAGATTGTAGAAAGACAAATGTAGTTTGATTACTAACACGCAGGATTAGTGAAC
>JANXJC010000029.1:25301415-25311700 GCA_027564655.1 Leptodon cayanensis
TTTGGTGGGGCTACCCCCCGTGTGGCCCAGCGCTGAATAAACATACCTACTTTACAATCTCACAGATTGTGGAGTCCATTTTTCCGTACGTCAGAAGACAATTAACTCCATCCCAGCTGAAACCAGGACATGCACCCAGCACCCAGAGCTAACCCTGCCCGTGGGAGCTGCGCTGCCCAGCCCTGGGCTGTTCTCGCACCTCGGTACCATTACGCTCTCTCATCTCTGGCAATCAAAATCCCAGTGCTTGGAACACGCTGGGTATATGTTTTCGGTTGTTTCAAAACCAGGACATTTCAGCATTATGTTTCAGAATCGAGCTGGCCATGGAGATAAGGCGTCCCGGGCCAGCCTTCCCGCTTCCTGAAAGGCGTGTGTTCTGCACAGGACGCTCATTTAAAAGGTCAGCTTGCAGCAGACAGGAAGAAAAGCATAGTTCCCACTCCAAAAAAATCCACACCGGCTTGAGCTGGGGCTGTGGGGAGCAGCCCTGGAACAGCAGCCTGAACTTGTACCGAACTCCTTTCCCCCAGAATTGCGGAGCTCCCCCAAAAAACTACCAAAATCCTCCTTTTGCGCTCTCTCCTTTCTGGAAAATTCAGTGCCGGGAGAAGAGAGGAAGGCAGCCATTTCAGACCAAAAGCACTCCGCCGTCAGCCGTCCCCGCAGAAGCGGGCGGTGACAGCCGGCACCCCCCCGCCTCCCCGGCGGACCGCAGCCCGGCCGTGCCGCGGCTTCCCTGGAAGCGCTCACCGGCGTTACCGGAGACCTCCTCCCCCGCAGCTGGCAGGGCAGGAGTTAAACCCGGGTCCGTAGCGGGGTGCCGGACGCCCCCTCACCCCCCTAGTTCGCCGCTGGGGCCGAGGGGAGGTTTGCAGGGGGGCTGGAGCGGGTACGCCCGGGTGGGAGCAGGAGGCTTTTCCAGCTGAGCGGGGATGGAGCTGTGAAAAACATCGCCAGAAAGAAACCAGCCCTGGTTAATTCTTTGGTTATTATTCAGGTAATACGTTTTTTTTCTTAAGAGAGAAGTTAGTGGGAGGAAGTTATTCTGGGTAACGCGTGCTATTAATTTGACACAGAGGTCGGAAAAAGGACGTGGGTTTGTTTTGCTATGATTTGGCTAAGTCCAAAGTGGTATAGCAGTGCCAGTCTGCAAGGAACTAGTGAGTCAAGCTCCACAGAAGAAATAAGGCCAGCTTCAGGTAGCACTGAAGTTAATACTTCAATATGGTCCTCTTTATTTGCCTGCTTGTCCTGACCTGAGTCATATTTTCAAAGTTTTCCCTGCAATGGGAGGACCAGAACTTAGTACAGATACATTATATCAATGTGTCACATAGGATTATAGATGTGTACATACACAATAGGATTATAGATGTGTACATACACAGAGGCAGATAATCTTAGGTAAATAGAAAATGTGAGGGGACACAGCTTTAAAAAAAAAGAAGAGAGAGTTAGCAACACTGCAGGTGGTACTAGTCCAACACCAAAATTGTCCTATCCTTAACAGGTGTTACATTTAGCAGGACATCTGATAACTGAAGAATTATGCTCAGGAGCAAAGCATTCAGTTTGTTAAAACCAATTCCCTTGATGTCTGGCCAGTCAAATTTGGCTTATAAATTTATTCATCCAGCTATTGCTTCTCACGGACGTTGCTGTCACAGGAGAAGTGTGGATTATGCACAGAGGTACAAGACAGACCCCGGTAGTACTGGAGGACGAACAATAAGTGCTCCTCAGACCAAGGTTGGTATCTGGAGAGCCCCCTTCCCTCTGCAAGGTTCCTTGAAGTGTTTTTAGTTTACTGCTATCAATGTAATTTTTTAAGATTGTACCTGGTACTAGCAGAACCCCAGTTCTCTAACCAAAGCTGCAGTCTATTAGTGGTTCACGTGCGCGTATCAAACGTGGCTGAAATTGTGGCGGATCAGCATGTCCGTGCTAATGAAAAGATTAATTACATGTGACTAGCCTGTTTGTAGTGCACCAGCTGGTTTGTTTAAAGCTAAACCAGCTCTTGCTGCGCTGCACTGTACTGTGGCTTCCTCACGGATCACGTTTCTGCTTGTGAAGTTCAGGAAGTGCTTCTAAAATGAATGCAGGTCTGACTCTGACCTTTGTGAGTGGTGTTTTGTAATGGAGGAGGAACCAGTGATGAAGGCAAATGATGTAATACAGTGCTGCCTTACTGGCATCTGCCAGTCAATTGATCATATCTGCTGCCCGGTTTTCCATCACTTGACAGCATAAGGTTTAGTTGCCATCCAGTCTGAGTCAGTTGCTGCAGGAGCATCAGGTTGTGACCATCAAGAAGCTGGACAATGCTGTCACAATATGACATTGAATCTTGTCTTTTGTTCTATGCCTCATTCCATCTGGAGGACGAATCTAGTTCATCCTTCTAAGGTCATGTTGTGTGGAAATTTGCACAATTTTCACAACCATATGGGGCTGGCAGGGTTTAATATACTTCAGTTGGCAAGAAGTAGATGAGATATATTTAAGAACATGGTATTCCTTTGCAATATGGTTGCACTATTCATCTCATTGCTTTGTTTGCTGCTGCTCAGAACCAGTTAGTGTTATCAGAGACACTGTTCGTGGTGGACTGCAGACCTGTCCTAATGTGGAGGCCCCTTCTAGCCCATGTACAGGAGCAGACTGGAACTGAGGCAGAAATGCAGGTCAAGGTCAGGATAAAGCAGTATTACTGGTGTCAAGATTGAAGGCATTTAATAGATGCAGTTGGCATAAGCCTGAGCTTGCTCAGAATGAGGGTAAATATGGTTTGGCAGAAACTACCAATCTGCATTGACACCTTTTTGTCACAGGTTTGAATTCTGGTTACTCGCTGAAAGCTTGTGTGAGAGGACTGAAGCAGCAGGAAATCTCTGCCCGGCACTGTGTGCCCAGAATAAATCACCATACTGCTGTGGAAAATTGTTCTGATTCAGTTAGCACAACGTCAGGTTTCTTGGACCCAAGCCTAGGACACAGTATGGGATAGAGACCTAAAGGGAGCGGAGCACAGCAAACAGAATTGTAAGAAATTAGGCACGACTGTTGTTAAGACATGCAGCAAATCTTCAGCTGCCGTTTTTGTCAATAAGTGCTGCCTCTAATTAGGCATGTGGCTATCTGTGGAGCCCCTATCTTATTGCAGGATACAATACACTGGCATGAGTGTTGCAGAGAGGACTGGGCTCAGAACTGTCTGGGCAGGGGAAAAGTTTCAGTATGAAGGACCGTGTTGTCAGTGGGACTTACAGTATCACCTCCAGTGCTCTTCCCCACTGGTTCAGCTTATAGGCATGGGTGTGCTAAATTTTGTGGGAGGTAAGTTCAGGAACAGGTCTGGATGTTTAAAACACTGAAGGCAAGCAGTGTCAGAGCTGTCCAAAGATAGCCCTTCATTGTGGAAATTTGTTAGACCTAAACCATTCCTGACACATGTTTGTCAGACCCATCTGAGCCTGAGTGGCTCCCTACACTACCTGTGGCTTCACCAACCATAATCAATAGGCAAGAAACTTTGGGTAACTTTCTGTTGGCCTCTGTTTCATACCACTGCTTACAGAAATTAATTTGTGAATAAGGTTGAGAAGCTACCAGATTTGTATGAAATCGATATTGATTCAGGACTAAATTGAAACTATTTGAGAAGAGCACCTCATAGGACTGGATTTAGACCTAAGGGGGTGGATATTCCTTGGTGCTATAGTCTAGGTGCTGTGATAGTAAATCAGCACTTAGTGAAAATACTGGGAAGTTGTCTAATGCACCACGCTAGTACCAAGTGACTGTGGATTCATTCTGTATCGTTAAAAGCAGTATTGAGTTCCATTAGTTTCCTGTTTTACAGGTGTGAATTTAAATGATCACTGCAGCATCACTCCTTTAAAGGTGTTCTCCTAAACAAAGAAGTGTTTCTTCTATTCCCCTGTTGCAGGTCATGGCAGAAGAAGAGTTACCGGGGGTTTTGATTCTGGATATAGGAGGAACTCATGGTGTGCTAGAAAACCTTGCAGCACTTTTGAAGAAACACTTTCGCCTTATCACCATGAAGGAATTTCTTGAAAACAAAAAAGAAATGAGCAAAAAAATCCAATCTATTTTCGTGTTTGAGTGCAGGCCAACTATTGACCGGGAGCTTCTAGAAAGCCTGCCTAATTTAAAGGTAATTGGAAACTCTGGGGTTGGAGTCGATCACTTGGACTTGAAAATGATTTCTAGCTTTGGGGTAAAAGTGACCAACACCCCACATGCCGTGGCGGACCCAACAGCAGACATAGGAATGGCCTTGATGCTGGCCTCTGCCAGAAGACTAGTGGAAGGTAATGTTTTAAATTTTCCTGGATCTTAGCTACTTCTCTGGCATATCTCACTTTTACTATGATACAGATGATCTGTCTGAATCAATATTTGGGATGCTTTCATGGGGAAAAAAATTTCTGAGGACTCCGTTTTCAGAGGCCTCTGCTTTTCTATGTCCCGCTTCTTCGTAAGGCGACGGTGACAAGAGTAAGGGCTTTGACTAAATTATGCACTTTAAAGTAATTTGTGATATCCTGTTTGGAATGGAGTCTGGGGCATAATTCTCTGGCTGTTCACTGGGTGGGTTGTTTATAGCTGTAAAAACTTAATACAAAATGCATCCAAATCAGATGTCACCATTTCCCTTGGAACAAGTGTTAGGAGCTACAGGAAGGTACAAAGCATTAATGGCCATGTCCCCATCTCTAGAGCAGTTATTAGTGTAACTCTTCTTTTTTTTTCCTGCTTCTGTGAAGAGTTTTTCTAAAAGAATGCGTTGTATTTCTAGAAGAGCATCAGCACTATTATTAAAATAGCTGATAATCCTTTTGACAAAGTTATTCCAAACTGTACCACCAACATTAGTTTGTATCCTCAAAGGTACATCTTTTCCCCACATACCCTTGCTACGCAATGCCTTTCAGGGGAAAGAAGGTGTCAGTAGAGCCTATCACAAGAAGTTGCCTCTGTCTTGAGGGACTCATAGTCTTTCTGTCACTGCTGCTGCACACCTGAGCATGAAATAACACCTCTTTCCCTGTGATGTTTTCTCACTGTTGCATCTTGCTGAACCTCAAGTTCTTTGTATAAAAGCTCACAGAGATCCGTGGCTGAGCTGGAAATTGCAGCCTTCACCCCCATTCAAGCAGTGGGGCTACTCTGACTTTTGATCCAGGAGAGAAATGGTGAGATTTACCCCAGCTAAAAAAAAAGTGAAGTCAATGCTTGCGGGGTGGTAAGTGTGAAAGAAGCTATTTTTAAACTTTCAAGAAAATACTCGAACTGTGGAAGAGTTAATTCCCTGAGGAGCCATTCCTCCCAGCACAGTACCCACCTGGCAGCCCTCCTGTGCTTCTGGCTCCAGCCCTGGCTGCAGGGAATGGCACCATCCAGACCCTTCCATAAACTGGTCAAAATTAGCAAGGATGTTGTTTAAGGGGTGCTCCAGAGCCCCACCGCTGTGATGGTGAGAAACTTTTTCTTTCCCCCAAACCTATGTTTATGGTCGGTTTGTACCCATTTAGCATGTATTTACATTCAGGCTGCCAGATTGCAGTTTCTCCAGACACGAGGTATTTTGCTGTTGACTGGCTGGGAGTGGAAGTAACCAGAGCAACGCTTGGGATCATCGGGATGGGCAGCATTGGTTACAGAGTGGCTCGGAGAGCCAGAGCCTTCAATATGAGGATCCTGTACCATAACAGGAACCGGAGGTAAAAACATTTGGTTTCTGCATGTAATGAGTCAGGGGGCCGTGACAGAAACAACAGCTCTGCTGTGTCCCCAGTCTCCCTAGGCACTTGGGACAATTGTGAGCAGCATGAGGAGCACCAGCGTGCCGCTGCTTCCTCCCTTGGGCTCCCTACTGCTCCCCTCGGCAAGCAGCTCCCCCTCGCCTGTGCGCTCGCTGTGCCCTGGTTAGCTACTAGCAGTTTGGAACAAGGGCCGTGTAAACTTTCTGAAGATGTTGTCTAAGCAAACGAGGCCTTGTGCCCTCATTGTGTCCCCTGTCCTGCCAGAGTCTTCTTACAGCTTCTGGCAGCATCCCTGGCCCACTCAGCCAGTCACCCCTCTCCTCAGCCCAGCCAGACCACCCATCACGTCGGCACCGATGACAAGGGTCTTAACTTCTGTTAGTTTTATAGTTCCCTTTCTTTCAGACTTCACTTCCCCTTCATTCCTTTTCCACCCCGAGTCCTAACTCATGTCAGGCAAGGAGAGACTCTACAGGGATTGTCATAGGCACAGGAGAGGAGAGTGGGGTCTGACTGCATCCCCAGCCTCCTATACCTAATACTGCCTACGTGCTTTGCTTTCACACATACACCACACCTTCAGTGTCCCACCACTCCTCTAGCCTCTTGCTCCCTCTGACCCACATGCTTCCCGCCTCCTTCCAACATCTGTACCTATCAATGTGTTTTCCATTACCTTGGCCTCAAACCTCTCAATCTCTGTGCTGTTCCAGATCTCTCCTAGGGTTGATTGATTGTTAAAGCCAGTTAGAAATCTTTGTGTCAGTTTGGCGGGGGGGTGCATTTTTCCTTCAGAAGAAAGGAGGAGGAAGAGGCAGTTGGTGCCCGCTACTGTGAGAAGATGGAAGACTTGCTGCAGCAATCTGACTTCGTTATGTTGGTTGTGAACTTGACTCCTGAGACTCACAAACTGATTGGGAAAAAGGAGCTTGGGCTGATGAAACCCACAGCTACTCTTATAAACATCAGCAGAGGTAGGACGATCTAAAAGTACTGTTTGTGGCTCCACAATTAAGGTTGTGTTTTGTCTGATTGTGTTGACATTCCCCCCTCCAACCTCAGTCTGTGATTTCCCTGTATTGTTTGAGTCATGAAGTAGCTGGCAGTCTACAAATGAATGATTTATTTACTTATCAAAGATCAGATGCTATGTGTTCAAAGGTCCTATGGAATTTAGGGATGCTCAGCAGATGTTCTGTTCTCTTTAGCCTTATCCTAAAGACAGCTTTTTTTATTGGAAATAACTGAAAGGTTTATCATCACCGATGATGAATGGGGTGCAAGGAGAAACCTAAGTTTCATTTGGAACAGCTATGTAGAAAAGAAACTTCACATGGGATTACAGATCTGTTGGCACTGAAGAAGCATACGAGAGAGATTATAGTTTCAGTAAAGAAAGCAGAGAAAAAAGTGGAGAGCTTGAAGAGATTAAATGATTTGTCTATAATAACACAGGGTGTCAGTGTCAAAATGAGGAAAAGACTGAAACCGGTCACATCCCAGGAAAAGCCTTATGCGGTGGACCATAATCCTCCTCTAACTAAAGATTAATAAGTAAAATCTCTGTTTTGTTCGGTTAATGGTTATTAGAAAGACATTCTGCTTTCTAACAAGGTGAAGATCCTGTAATTTTTCTCACTAGACCCTTGAGACCTTTCCTCACTGCCAGGTAAAAACATGTTCATTAACTCGTCACGATAGCAAGATTTCATTTCTATGCAGGTGCAGTTATTGATCAAGATGCATTGGTAGAAGCTCTCCAGGATAAGGTTATAAGGGCTGCCGCTCTGGACGTGACATACCCTGAGCCTCTGCCAAGGTAAAGAAACCTGTTTTCCATTCTATTAATCTGAAATGTTTTAAACTGTGTGCAAAAGTGTGCTCATAATCTTGATCTCCATGGGGAGTCTCTCTCACTGTTTAAGGGCAAAACCTCAGCCTGTCTCGCAGAGTCATAAATAAATGACAAACTATTAGCCTTTCCCGCATCTGTCAGTTCTTTGCCAGCCTAACTGACAGGCAAGGCAAACGAGACCAATAGAGAGGAAGAAGAAATGGGTAAGCAAGCTTCCCACAGCTTTCTGCTGGTTCTGTGCTTGTGGCCCTTTTATCTCAACAGTTCTTAACAACTAACATGGGATAGCTGCAGAGTAAATTCCCTGTGTAAAACATTCTGTTCTTTCTGTTTCTTACAGAGATCATCCTTTGTTAAAATTAAATAACATCATCATAACCCCTCACATCGGAACTGCAACAGTCCAAGCTATCCGTATGATGGCAGAAGAAGCAATAACAAATATGCTGGCTGTTCTCAATGGCCAACCCATTCCAAGTGAAGTGTTTCCCAAATGATGTGTGCCAGATGATATCAGTAAATCTCATATGTGTGGGAAGGCGCTATTTCTTACAGTACCGCTTTTGAACTAAAAAAACCCAACCTGTTCCTGCACTACTCTTGTCATGATACTGCAAAGCTGTCATCTCACTAAACTTGATCTGTACTGTTATTTACAATTCTGAAAAATAAAGTGGAACTAATAAAAGGGACTTGTTTGAAGATTTTAAACTGAGCAGTTATGCACTTTATCTTCAGTCCATTATTTCGATGAATACCTGTATTCTGTTCCCAGTACTGGCTGCTACATAACGATAAGCAAGTACACCAAGCAGTTTGTGTAATAACTCTCAAATATATTAAGGGTGAATTGAGCAGTAATTTCCTGCAGAAATTTGACTGTATCCTGAAACACTTTTCAGCCAATATTGCAGTATTCTGTTTTTATATATATGAAGAAAGCAGTCTCCTTTAAAATTATTGTAGGCCTAAGGTTTTCTAATGTAAGAAGAGCTTTGCTTCATCTACATGTTAAAGCAAAGCAAAGCCAATCACTGAAGAAGTATCTTTGATTTTCCTGAGGGGATCCTTTGAAAACCAAAGTAAATACCAAGAGATTTAGTTCTTCCATGCAGATGAAAATGATGCTTTTATCTCAACTGGCCATGAAACAGATGGTAGATCTACTACTGAAACCACATGGGTGAGGGCACAGCCTGAAGCAAAATCAGTGGTCAGTCCTAACTTGCAGCCCCAGGCCAAGCTTTTTCTTACACTCTCTTTCCTATGAGCAAGCTATAAAGTCAGAAAATTCAGCAAAATGTTTGTCACCTCCATAAAATCAGGAAGCCTTTCCATTATTTTGCAGTAGGGTTAGGCTTCTTGAAGGGATGGTCAAACGAAGTTTTAGCAGAGGAGGTGTAGACAGGCCAAGAGTTAGACATTCAGATGCAAATAGTGAAATACTGCTAACAAGACAACAGCAAGTATTGCAATAACAAGACAACAGCAAGTATTGCCATAGGGGATTCCAAGATCTTCAGCCCTTAAACAGCTCTCCCCACAGCTCTTCCCAAAATTCCTACGGAAAATCAATGGTAGCTGTAAATAGTCTATTAAAAAAACCCCAAACAACCTGTCAATTCACAGACCCTCTGGGAACCACAAACAGATGGTTAGTGATTCCTGCAAAAAAACCCATGTTTTAATTTGAGTGCGTAAGTCCTTGGAAAACACTTGCCTAAGTATCTATTAATTTGTTAACTTATGATAGCCTCAGGAGAAGGCACTGCAGTTAAGAATTCACTGGTGTCTCTTCAGGACAGGAGGCTGCAAAAGTCTTGCAATGAAACATTTAAAAATTAACCTGGTAACAAAGTTCATGGTGAAGCTGTGCAATTTGTTTTCTCGAACTAGATTTGGTCCAACATTTTTCTTAACTACTTAAACACAGTAGTTTGTGATTTCAGGGTAAGGAAGGAGAATTATTGCACCAGACTATTGACGGTCTGCAACTAAGTAATTAATGAGAAATAATTGTGTGTTATGAGCCTGGTGGCAGTGATACGAGACCTTACAGACCATAAGGGACAGAACTTGTTCAGACTTCATCATATGAATATGTGTACGTGTAACTGGTAGTATACTTAAAAGAGCTGCTTTCTTGCCTCAGTTTCTTTGTCTCCCTATCTAAATATGTGGTTTATAGGATCTTTTGTCATAGATGTCATGAAACAGGACATGAAAGTGATTATTCTTTAAAATGTCTGGAAATAATTATACGTCTTTCTTCTGACACTTTGTGTCTTTCTTCTTTATGCAGATCATGGGAGAAGGAGAGCTACCTGGGCTTTTGGTAAATGAAATCGGTGGCAAACATGGGATATTGCATGGCCATGTGGCATTCCTGAAGAAACATGTCGTGGTTTAACCCCAGCCAGCAACTGAGCACCACACAGCTGCTCATTCACTCCCCCATCCCCCTGGGGGATGGGGGAGAAAATCAGGAAAAGGAGTAAAACTCGTGGGTTGAGATAAGAACGGTTTAATAGAACAGAAAAGAAGAAACTAATACTGAGAACACTAATGAAATGACAACAGTAATAATAAAAGGATTGGAATGTACAAATGATGCGCAGTGCAATTGCTCACCACC
>JANXJC010000029.1:25311800-25347536 GCA_027564655.1 Leptodon cayanensis
CTGAACTCAAAACATAGCACTGTACCAGCTACTAGGAAGACAATTAACTCTATCCCAGCTGAAACCAGGACAAACATTTCTACCTCATTACCATGAAGGAATTTCTTGAAGACAGAAAGCGTATGGGTAAAAAGGTCCAAGCGATCTATTTGTGGTGGCACAAACCAGTCATTGACCAGGAGCTCCTCCAGAGCCTACCAAACTTGAAAGTGATTGCGAATTCAGGAGTAGGGATGGATCACCTGGATCTGAAACTTGTCGCTAGCTTCGGTGTGAAGATGGCTAATGCTCCACATGCTGTTTCCAGCAGCACAGCAGATACTGGGATGGCTTTGCTGCTGGCATCTGCTAGAAGACTAGTGGAAGGTAACATCTTAATTCTTTTGTGGCTTCTAAAAATTATACAAGATTTAACTACCATTATTAATTTGACTTTTCCTACAGTTATCTGTAGGGCACATAGTTTCACATAAAATGTGAAAATCTAAATGTGTTGCGTTGGCAAACAGAATAATTGGTATTTTCATATATTTTTTATATCATAAATATATCTAAATTATTACATTATACACAAACATACAAAAAATATATTTCAACCAGGTATAAATAAGATCATATGAGTTTAGTTTTCACAGGTCACCAGCCTGGCTTGAAAATATTTGATCCGAATCTAATCACATTCGATTCAAATACAGCTTTTTGCTTTATGGACCAAGCGGGTTTAGAAGCTGGAATTTAGTTTTTAGAATAAATACGGCAGTAGACTTAGTTTAACAGTTTCAGATGAACAATACACTGAAGTGTACTTCCTACATATGAAAACTTTAAATGTCATTACCTTCTTCAGCAGCACATTTTCAGTGACTATGACATTTGGCTGACATAGGACGTGCTTCTTGATGTGATAGCGTTACAGTGCTATTGACCAAAAGTGAGGGATGCCAAAGATCAGACGAACGCTGCAATCACAGGCTGGCAGCAGAAATTAGAGTGTGGGAGGCAACAATGGAGCAGAATAAGGGTCTATGCTGAAAGCTGGGGCTGACACAGGCATGGGCATATTCTCAGGGACTGAAAGGGATTGGTGCAGAATTGGGGAATTTAAGGGGCATTAGAGAGCAACAAGGCAGCCTGCTGCAGTTTCTGCTAGTAGCATCCTTTCTAGTTTCTTCCACAATTTTTTCTTGCCATTTCCCTAGATAGACCTACCTTTGGCTTGGTTAGAATGCCTCTTGCTTCAGGAAAAGATCCTCCAGGTTTATTCTATTAAATTCACCTGCCTTTGATTTGTCAGCTCTACCACAGGATTCATAGAAACTCAAAGGAGGCTTGTCTCCCCCTAAATCTGTTTCTACCTCACAAGGAGGAGACAGATTAAAAGGGAGATTAATTTCTTGTTCCCATCTACAGAAAATATGCCTGGTGGCATTTCTGTTAGCTCTGCCTTGGCATGATTGCGTTTTACCCTGAGGCATTTTTTGATACTTTCACAATATTCTGCTTATGTTTTAGAAGAGCTGGCGATATCAGAAGACTGAAATATCAGAAGCCTGTCACCTTGCTAGCAGACTAATAAGTGCCATCTCCATGCATATATTTTCTGTGTTGTCAAACTATCCACAATCTTGCAGGTTTAACAGATAATTATGGAAATTAGTGACTAGTGATTTTTAAACAAGTCACACTTTTCTTTCCAAGAGAGTGGCAGAGGTGAACAGGAAACCTGTTCTTATTATTCTAAATAGCAAAACCAACATCTGGTGTTATTCTCCACATGACATTTCCAAACTCTGCAGTGTTACTGGCAATAATTATTTTGATTGGTGATGCAGAACATGACAATGTTTTTATGAGTCTAAAGCAGTAAAAGGATTTTTAGGGGAGATTACATCAAAAGGCTTTTTGTAGTATGGTGAGAATAAATGGGAACGTCACATACACGTGGCAGGGAAAGATGACATGTTAGGGAGTCACCTAGGACATGACAAAAACCGTTGCTATTTAAAATTGTGTGTTTGTAACCGTTAAAAGTGCACTATAGTAGTGCAGCAAGCCCAGACTCTTTTGCCTTGTTCCCCACTGTGGGACCCCATTCATTTCTCATATTGGAGTGTTTTTCTTGCAGGCTATGACATTGCAGTGTCTTCAGGTGTGGAGTACTGTGAAGCTGATTTTCTGGGAGTTGAAGTTACTGGAGCTACTCTGGGGATTATTGGCATGGGCAGCATTGGGTATAAGATTGCTCTGAGAGCCAAAGCGTTTGAAATGAACATTTTGTACCACAACAGAACACGGAGGTAAAGATACGTCTTCACCCTAATTACAGCAGAAACTCCCTTTTAGATAGTATTTCCTTTTCAAGGAGTTATGTCAGGAATATAGCAAGAAATGAGGGAATAGGGCCAAGATTAAAACAAAAGGGAAAAAAAGAGCAGTTGCCTCAAATCAGTCTTGTAAGGAATTACTTGGTGATTAAACATTTGGAAACTTAAATTAAGTTTTATATTAGAAATTCCAAGGTTTCCTGGAGATGTGAACAGAAAAAGGAAAATCAAGCTTATACCTTTTTTGTTCTTATCATATCTTACTATAGTGACACATAACTCTACCTTTTGTTTATTTCCCCCCCATATTTCAAAGTTCAGGCATGATGTTGTTGAAACTGAATGACTGGAGAACTAGGAAATGTATACCTGGCTCAATATTAAAACTGATTAACTTGAGAGCTGCTCTTGAGAAAACCTTGTTTCTCTTCAAACCAGTAGGAATTTTGCCAAGTATTTAACTGGATTTCACCCTTTATTTCTAGCCCCTCCTAACTTGTGTACCTGGGAATATGATCCTTGTTAGAGATGCAGCACAGGGGCTTTTCTAATATAAAGGCGAGCAAGATCCCCATGCACAACTCGAGGCTGTTGCAATCAATCAGGCAAGGTGGAGCCAACAAGCAGAACAAATTTTTACTGCTGTAAACCACAATCTACCCTGAGAGAACTTTCCTCCTCCCTGACTGACAGGAGAAGCTGCAGTGCTAGTACATGTGGCTTGCAGTGATTTTCTCTGTATGCAGACTGCAGAAAGAGGGTGACTGCTCTAGCTAGCCCTAACCAAATTGCAAGGCTGGATGAGGCCAGAAATTTCTAGCCTTGCTTGGCATTCCTGTACTTCAGAAATTACAAAAACAGCTGAGCAAACTCACATTAAAAAAGTATTAGTCAACACCCTTCTTAGGATCTTTCAGAATTTCCTCATAAACCACAAAAAAGAGAAAATAAGGCAGAAATCCTTTTCTATTTTCCTGCAGATCATCACTAACTCCCTCTGTTTGATATTTTTCAGTCTTTAAAGTAATATTTATGCAAGAGTGCTGTGATGAATAACCAATGCACAGTGCAACAGAAATGAAAAACCTGCTTATTTTAAAGTACATTTGCACTTCAAGCTTATGTGCTGAAGCGAGGTGCACTCTGCATGCTGCAAAACTGGCTGTAGTTCCAGTCTTTTCTTTACCCACTTAATCTCTGGTTGTTGACCTGGACACTGAACGAAAACAATTAACTGCATACGTTAGGAGACACATGCTCCAAAGTCACACTGAAGTTATTTTCTTAGTATGACTTCTTTCTTTATTTCTAGATTAGGGAGGAGATAATTAAAGCCATTCTCTTGCAATCAGGAGCAGAAGACTGTACGCACAATCGCCTATCGTTGCTTCTTTAGTTCCTGAAGTTCAGGCAGCTAAATGTACAAAGAACAGGAGAAATGGCAAGTGTTCTTTTTTATCGTGAAAAGTTCAAACTAAAAATCTCTCTCTACTTTGGTAACTTTTTGCATTGAACACTTTATTTTGTGAAAGTCCTGGGGCAGCCGGGAGCCTGCCAAAGAGCTGCCTTGCTGATTCCACTCATCGGAAAATGACGGGCTGACTGGAGGATGCCAACGGGATGAGGACCACCAGCCCGCCCAGAGCTCACATGGATGAGTTCTGCTGAATACCACTACTCTGGTCAGAGCAATTACTGCATCCTGTGAGGTGCACTTTCCCCATGGGGGAATCCTGGAGAATGGACCGTGTGCTGCCATCTGTGCCGGTGCTTGGCCTTAGTCCACCTGCAGACTTTAAAAGAAGCCCCTGGACCCCGCACTGCAGCGGCTGAGAGGCAGGCATGCAATCCATCCCCTGCTGTAGGGCTCGAAGCCTTCCAGAAGGACCCAAACAGCCGGCTGAGACTAACTTCACCTTTGTTTGCCACCTGTTTGCTACGTGAATGTGATAATCAGATCCTTTAGTTTGCATACCAGTGACATCACTGAAGAAAATATTTTCGTGACTGATGCCCTGAAATACAGCCTGATGCTTTTTTTCCCCCACTGGGAAAAAGCAAGAGGAGCAAGCTGTCGGCGCCACTTACTGCGAAAAGATAGATGGCTTGTTCCAGCAGGTAGATTTCGTGATGGTGGTGGTGACCCTGACACCTCAGACGCACAAGCTGATCGGGAAAAGAGAGATGGAGCTGATGAAACCCACTGCTACTCTCATTAACATCAGCCGAGGTACCATCCACAACCGTCGACTGGCCTGACGAGAAAGTACGAGCCAGCTCCCAGTGCGTTACCCACAGTGCCATGCTGCATCCACCGCACAGCTGGCGCAGGCAGCGAGGACAGGTCAGGCGGGGCAAAAATTCCTCTCTCTCCCCTTCTATCCTCTTTCCACTCCCAGAGCGTTACCTGCAAATGGCACTTAGAGACACTCTTCTTCCAAACCAGGTGCAGTAGTTGACCAAGAGGCGCTGGTGACGGCTCTGCGGACCGGTGTTATCAAGGCCGCAGCTTTGGATGTCACCCACCCCGAGCCACTGCCCAGGTTGCAATCTCTGCTTATTTCTCAGAAAGGATGGGTGAGCCCGGCCGGATTGCAGGCAGCATCCCTGCAGCGGGCAGGCACCTGGCAGAGGCATCCTCACCCTCCCCTGGGCCGGAGGTTTGCCTAAAAGTGCCATGAATATGAATGGGATGCAAGTCCAGATGTTGGGTCTGATAACAGGGCAAAGGGAAGCCTGGGCGCCGGAGAAACAGCAGGAGGGGGCTTGTGTGCCCAGGGGAGCATTAACCCCCCTCTGCAGAATCACCATGGGAAGCTGCGGCAGTGCTTGGCTTACAAATCGCTTTCCCTGAATGGGTGGAAGCCTCTTGAGTCATCCCTCCCTAGACCTGCTGCATTGCCCCGAGCTGTCCCTCCCCACGGGCTTGTTTCCCCAGCACAAGGCTGAAGGGCTGCAGATCTCTTGGCTACTCAGCTTCTGTAAAAAGAAAGACAAGACGCCTCTACCAGCATGGTGCCTCATGGATTTAGCTGTGCTGGCTGCATGGTGGGTCGGGGGGAGTTTCGTCTTGGTGTGCCAGGACATCACTCTCCATTACCTGAGTCTACATACGTAACTACAGCTCAGACCCTTGTGTAGGGTTAATGTGTCAGGAGGGCTTAATCCTCTCTTCTGACATAGTTCAGATTGCTGCCTAATGGCAAAAGGCTGCTTCTGGACAAAAGAGCACAGTATAAACTCTTCACGTGTCCTTTTAATGTCCAAAATTACTTGAACACAGGTGATCAGGTTCTGCGGATGTAAGTGGGACTTGCAAAGTTATATTAAATTAACTTTCTGTTTAAATACAGTGCAAAAGCCAAAGTAGGAGTCCTCTTTATTTGGATGAACAACAGCAGGTAACTTAACTATCTCTTTTTTCCTTTCTTCCAGAGATCATACGTTGTTAAAATTAAAGAATGTCATTATAACGCCTCACCTTGGCATTAAAACAGAGAAGGCCACCAACATGATAACAGAGGAAGCAGTTGAAAACATACCAGGGGCTCTTAATGGTCTCCCCATACCCAGTGAAGTGCTCCCTCGATGATGTGCAAAAGGATATCATGGCTCTCTTTTTATTCTTCTGTTTCTTCCCATCAGCTCTAAAGGTTTTTTATTCTTACATTTTCCCCATTAAGAGAAGCCTGTTCCAAGCAGACACGGAAAGCACTGGCTTGGTCTCACGTGTCATTAAAAACCAGCTTTTACATTTTAATTTCCTTGAAGATTGGAGGAATACTTTATTTTCACTTCCAACCATAGATAGATGCATGCAGGTTTTAAGTGGCTCTGGGAAAAACAATTTCTGAATGCCAATGCACTTCTTGCTAGGCTCCCTACCCCTATGTCATTTTTAGATTACATAATTCACTTTGTTCCCATTCTACTAACTATCAAAAACAACAAAGTAAGCTACCTGGCTAGAAAAATTACTGACTTTCCATATGGACGCCTGCATTTAAACTAGCTCCTGAGACACAAAATGCTGAGGCAAAAGTCAGTTTTCAGAAATGTACTCAGAATCACTTATTTAAAGCAGACGGGATTTTAGAAGACAATTTAAAGTACTAGCACTAAGGAAAATTAGTCTTCAAGATGAACATGCTACTATGTTTGTAATACCAAACTTATGTGCAGTCTACCTCCAGATTTTCATCTTTGTGCAAATATTTGGAAGAACGCTTAGAGCCCTCTAAGCCTCCAGCACCATCCTGTAAATTAGTGGGAACACAAAAGGCTGTAAAAACACACACAGCATTAAAATCCAAATCTATATGTTTTCCTTTGTATCACTGCTTCTGGACATTCACAAGAATAATTATATTTGCAACAAGATAAAACAGGGAGCTTCACTACTGTAAAGAGAAAAAAAATATTTTGACAAATTGGTTTTGTTACTGCAATTACTATTATAGAAAAAAATCGAAATCCCATGGCTTTCCTCCACTAGAAATAGCACCTATATTACAATTAATCATACAAATTCCACAGGAAATGGATCTCTTTAAATAGAAGAAGGCTCATTCACCTCACTAAAGAATGCTCATTCACCTCACTAAAGCTTTGTGGGAAAGAGTTTGCTGTCCTCTCAGTTGTCTTTATGTACTCCCTGTTGTCTTCATACAAGTCCAAAAGACAAATAAACCAATACGCAACTCAAAGTGGCAGTGCTATGCCTTTTATTACGTAGTATGCCTTTATGAATAGTATGATTAATTAATCTGTCAGTGAAATTTATAGCAAAGTTGCCATTAAGTGCAGCTAAGATTTTGCCTGTAGTCTCACGCATCTTTACAGAGCCATTTCCACTTCCTTTTTCTTGCAGAAGGGTGTCACTGCTGCTTGCCAGAAGATGCTTCCTTCCACCAGTTTAACATAGGATGATGTTACCAGCTCTTGCAGCTCAGGGAGACAAGACATTGCAGCTTTTCGGGAACAGCAAGTTGGCTGGCAAGAATTTCCAGACTGTCCCAGGGACCTCCCTGTTCTCTGAGGTCCAGCTGCCCAGTATGCCTTTCATTGTCACCTGTAAAACCTTGACAAAAATGAGTTAAGCTTATTCTTTCAAAATAAAAGGCTAAGCAATAAATTACAGAGTTGAAAACAAAGCTACAAGAAGCTAAAATAGCAGAAAGAACAAAATACCTTTTATTAGATCAATATCCTAAAACTGGAAAAAACACAGAAGGTTTTGCACATGCAAACTTTTCTCCTGATGTGAAGCAGCAAACGTAAAATCAGTACTTCATTTCACTTCTGTGTAAAACAATAGAACATGCTCAGCATTTTCTTGGAGTTTTATTTCTGCTTTTGCAGATATTTCACAAATCTGTGCGGCTTAGTTACAGAAGTGTGTCCTGCCAGTGGGTGCTTTAGACAGGAAGACACAGCACTAGACAACAGGATACCTGTCAGTCATTGGAGCCATGGGTTCACTCACACACACCTAACAACTTGGCATTCCACAGACTGGAAATGGTCACTTGAAGGACAGCTTCCCAAAATGTCTTCAGGAAGCAACTACCTCTCTTTTCAAATTACATTGCAAAAAATGGCCCTTTGTTTCCTGCCTTTCCTTAATTCATAAATATTCGTTGAATGGTATCGAATTAACTGACATACAGTTAAGGAAACCTTCCTGTGCTTACTAGATGCTGCTTCCCATCTCTGCTATTCTACTTAGATTGTGCTTGGAAAACACAATACATCCAATCTTAAGATTACTAAAAATGGATCAAAAAATGCAGTGGCCACATAAGCAAAGAGATGATCCATTACAGTTCACTCCGTTGATTCAGATTTGTTTGAAACATTTTGATGGGCAAACAGTACATAATCTGGAATATAGTGCTGCTACAGTAGTTTTCTGGGAAAGCTGGCCTTACCTACGGCAAGCAGATGGTTAGTGATAACACTTTATGGTGGTTTAGAGTCAGTGAAAACAAATGCATCGCTTGGGTTGGCCTTGCCTGAAACAATAAACTCGTGAATACAGATTTCCTGCCTCTGCTTTTCTTGTCCTATGAATCCTGGTCACGTATGATATTGCTTTATAACACATAACGTAGACATGGGAAATGTATGTCCTTATCCAGTTTCAAGCTTAAGCTAGTCTATACATCCCAGCTGGGAAATGTATTACATAACATTATACAAAAGTCTTTTAGGCTAACGCAACACTTCAAAAGTCTAATCCTAAGAAACAATTATTATGCAAGTGCCTTATTAACACTGCAGGCATCAGCTTGCCCTGCAGTATTACATGGACACCAATGGCAATATTTAATAATGTGAATGAAGTCCACCGGCTGTGCAACACTTCTCTCCTCATACCCACAGACATTATTAATTTCAGGGAACTTTGTCACAATGCTGGCATAATAGATCCCTGTCTATCATAGAAAACCAAGAGCACACTGCAACACTATGTAATTCAGCTTAAGACACTACATGGAGGTCTAAAAGGTACTCTGCAAACTAAATCTACTTAGAACATGATAGTGTGCTGGCGCAACACTCTTATCTTGTTTTACCTTAATCAGACTTGGCTTATGGTAACTGTTGTTTGGTTGCTGCCCACGCTCTTACTCTGTGACATTCTGTGTCCTAGTAATTCAAACAGCTCTTCAATCAGTCAAAATAGAAATGGTTTCGTGACCTCTTCTGCAGGTATGTTGCTATACAGATATATCTCCTATAGAGATATATATCAGCTCCTGAACCATAACTTGAAAATCAGATGTTCAAGTTACACAAAAAAACTTTGAAGCCACCTGATTCTCTCCACATCTAACCACATAACACACCCATTTTCTTGACATTTGATATGTATGTCCTGGATTTTTACTTGAAAAAGAGTAACATTCCTTTGACTACTATTTTTTTGACTCCTCTGACTAATTGCTCCTTCATTTTGTTCATTCAAATTTGTTGATTTGGTATGCAAAGGGAAAAACTACCGTATTTTCCTTCCAGAATTTTTTTTTATTACCTTCACTACTAAAATGTGGTAGACGTCCTTCCTCAGTTCATAGCGAGGAAGAATGACTTGTGTCTTTGAGAGGGGCTTTACAATGGTCCTTTGATCTCAGTTATTGTAATGTAAGCAGTAAGTTAAAAGATCACCCATTATGTCTTATCAGCAAACTTGGAAGCAGTTGATGTGAAACAGGGAATGTGTAAGCATTTTAGGGTTTGTTGCTTTCTTTTGAAAGAAGAAAATTCAAGTAGACTTAACTAAGAATCCAGCTAATATGCAGTAACTCTAGTTAATGAATTTTTGCTTTAAAGTTTAACTGTCTGAACTTGAAATCCATGTAAGCAAATGATACTCAAAAATCATCACCAGGATAACAAGAACTATTGACAGTTTCATGTAATTATTACAACATTTTGTTATACTTTACCTTTTCATAGTCATTTTATAGCATAGTCATTTTATAGAGGATTCTGTGTTAAACTTGACTGCCTTAAGAGTTCAGCATAGCAAAATGCATTTGGTAGAATGGAAGATGACACAATTTTGTAACCCATTCTTTTGCAAGGTGCTACGGTAGTCAGGTGAGACCCAGCGATGCCCAATTGCTGGTTATTCCATAGTGTGGAAGGAGAGAGATCCCCGGTGCCTGCAGCAGCGGTGTTCCCCGGCTCCCGAGCTGTTCTCGCCACAGCAGCTGGGCACCCTCTCGAGCGTTCTGCTGGCTGCCTGCCCAGCAAAGGGGATGGCTCCCGCACAGGCTGAGCGAGCAGAGTACTGAAGCTGTACTCCGCACCCTCCATCACTGGGGATTCACAGTCCCAAGTAACCTTGTCAGGAAAATTTTCATGTGTTTCTCGGCTGGGACAGGCCCAGGACTGCCCGTAGCTGGGCTAACAGCCGCAGGGAGTGAGCACCTGAGCCTGCCCCAGTGGCTTAGCTCTCAAAGAGAGGTTTTGAAGGTATTCTTAGAATCCTTTAGGTTGGAAAAGACACTTTGTGCATGCAGTGAGATCTGCCACTGGTGCCTGCTGGTCAGAGGGACAGAGACAACGCTTCATGCCATGTTAATGTACGTGCAAATAGTGCAATGACCGACAGAGAGACTGGACCGTAGCTGGTATTCAAAGGCAGGATGGAAAAAAACAGTGTGCTTGATGTTAATGCAAAATCCCGATTATCTGCAAATTACTGCCAGCTTAGAAACACGGTACATTTTTAAAAACCCACAACTATTTGTGAACACCCGTCGCTCTCTCCCGGCTCCCCCAAGGGGGTTGGGGGTCCCGGGGTCTCCGCACCCCTGGCTGGGAGCGGGAGTGGGAGCAGGAGCTGGAGTGTGAGCGGGATCTCTCCCGTTCCCTGCCCTCCTTCAGGGCCAGCCCAGCTCCCTCCCATCCCTAAGTCCCACCCGCAGAGAACTGCAAACGCCTTCAGAAGGGGCTGGAAAAGCAGGCAGCACACCGCGGCTGGAGATTTGGGCGGGGAAGACGGACGGACTCCTGTCCTGTGGAGCAGGCGGTGTGAGAGCAGTAGGGCCTTGTTCCAGCAGCCCTGGAGCTGGGGATCCCATCTGTGCTGCTGAGCCCGGTACAGATTTTGCGGGTTTTTTTGTGTGTGTGCCTCTGACACGAGGGTGTGTGTGTCTCCTGGCTTCAGCCTGAGGTAACAGGCTAGGTTCGTCCCAGAGTCGGCAGGGTGAAGAGTTGTGGGGACGCTGGAGGAGGCCGAGGAAAAAAAGGGTAAACTTGTGTTCAGGAAGTAAATTGATTTAACTCCAAAGTTCATAGTTGTGAAATTATAGCTCTGTTATATTAAACAAGATTTTTTCCTGAGATAAGCTCGTTATTGCTAATTACTTAATATAGTTGCATAGGTGGCAATCAAAGGCAGAACGTGGGGGCTAAAAGACACCCTTCCACTCACATGGCCTCATTCTTAAACTATCAAGACTTTGGCCTTTGAATATTGAACAGGAGTAACTCCTGGTAGCTCTTTTGTTTAAGAGTTAGCATAGGTGGTGTGCCAGAAACAAGGTTTTCTTGTCCTATTAACAAGAATATATCGAAATTGCTGAGTAACACAGGAAAACACAAGACAGGTTCTGCACATGGGAGTGACTATCTTTAGCCAACTCGTTAATTGAGTGGGAAAACAGCATGTAATGGAGCCAATCAATTCCTATTTTTTAAAAAAGGTATAATGGGTCACTTGAGGACATACCCTTTTGGTTTCTCATTGCTTTTGTAGAGGACATGGAAGGTCAGGACCAGCCTTATGTGCTAATTGACCGTATAGGAGGGAAGCATGGAGTCTATGAAGACCATGTTGAATTTCTGGAGAAACATTTTCATCTCATCACCATGACAGAATATCTTGAAAACAAGAAATTTCTCGGCAAAAAGATCAGAGCTATTTATATGTGGTATCACAGACCGGTTATTAACGAAGAGCTGCTCCAGAGCTTGCCTAACTTGAAGATAGTTGCAAGCTCCGGAGTGGGAATAGATCACTTGGATGTGAACCTTCTCTCCAGCTATGGAGTGAAAGTGTCCAACACTCCGTTTGTTGTTTCCACTGACACTGCAGACATGGGGATGGCTTTGATGCTGGCATCTTCCAGGAGACTTGTGGAAGGTAATAACTAAAACGATTTTAGTCTTTTTATAGAAAAGGTGACTCTTCAAAACATGCAGTTAGAAAGTGTGTGCTGATGCAAAGGTAAGCTTAAAAGTAGAAAAACAGGAAAATACAGGGATGAGGAAAAAGTTAAGACAAATCTGTCATGTTGACAGTAACTTGCACGCAGCGCATACCATTTCCAAACATGCGTATCAGCAAGGTAGATGTGTTCCTTCTTCAGACAGCCCTAAATTCAGGCCTCTTCTCCCTCAGCCCACAGCCACTTACTTGTTGTACTTGTTCACTGAAGTCTTGCTTTGCAACTTTTAATAAAAGGGGATTAAAAGGAGGTATTTTCAAGGAGGCTTGAAACCTGTCCTTGCCAAGCTGACATGTATCTGAGTCATTACAAAAAAGCCCTCCAGAAATCTGTCCACCACGCTCTGTCGTTTCTTTTCCCTGCTAACTTTGGTGTATTGGCAAGACAGCTGAGAATCTGTATTGGCCTTACTGAAAGTCTTGATGCTATTACAACTGATTCATCAGTTGCACCATTCAGTATTTACAACGTAGGTGACATCCATGGTGCTGCCAGTTTCATGAGCCCTGCCGATGAACCACCGTGAGTAAGAAGCT
This sequence comes from Leptodon cayanensis, assembly GCA_027564655.1. Lineage (NCBI taxonomy): Eukaryota > Metazoa > Chordata > Aves > Accipitriformes > Accipitridae > Leptodon > Leptodon cayanensis. Next base: position 25,324,404 of record JANXJC010000029.1, read on the forward strand.
GTCTTACCGAGATGTGTTTCAACAGCACGATAATCAGTACTGTGGGCAGACAGAGGTGATGGGCAGGTGTGTGATGTACAACGAAGGGAGGTTGCTGCTGTGGCCTTACCTTCCTTGTCTGCCTAAGAGGGGCTGGATACGTTTCTATCCTAAGCAAGAAATCAATGTCAGATGTCATGTTGGCAGTGCAGCATTATTGTCCAGAAACACAGTAACGTGATGTTACTGCTCCTGTGCTTCTGCCTTGTCTTATGATAAAAAGTGGTGAAAAAAGTAACCAGATGGCAGGACAACCTTTACGTGACATATTGCCTTCTTTTCCCTCCTCCAAGGCTATCAGATTGCCGTCTCCCCCGACACAGAGTATTTCCCCGCTGACTGGCTGGGGGCTGAGGTTTCTGGAGCCACCCTGGGGATCGTGGGAATGGGCACCATCGGCTACAAAGTGGCCGAGAGAGCCAAAGCCTTTGAAATGAAGATTTTGTACCACAACCGGAATCGGAGGTAAAGCTGTTCGCAGCTCCATGGCAAGTCTATTTTGGCACTGCTTTTAAATGTTATTTGTACCTTTCGCTGTCAAATTGATCTCCCGTTCTCTCTGTGTTAGGATCGGATGCTGTGCTCTCTGCACTATTGTTATTAAATATTGTGCCAGGAAGCCGTGAAGCCAGGTTTGCCCAAAAGTCCAAATCATCAGGCTAGCTCATGGTGATAAGGCAGGGTGGAGGCTGGACCAGGTCTGAGGGGAGCTGGAGACAGGCCCTGCTGCGGCATCACTGGGGTGGGGGCTGGCGGCCCCCGGGGGAGCTGCCATGGGGTCCTGGGATTTGGGGAAGCACGAGGGTGCCAGACAGGGACAGCCAGGGCCGGTGGTGCCCTCGGGTCTGTGACAATAAGTCACTGCCTTATTGTTGGCTCTTTAAGTGGCAAAGTACATATACTTGCTTCAAGGTGGTCATTCATTTCTTGCTTTATACAGAAACAAAGTCAGGACAGAATGGGAGAGACACATCGTGCTGGTCTCCCTGTGAGTCCAGGGCTCCCTGGGCCTTCCTGTCATGTTGGTGACATTGAAATAGACTGGGGAAAGGAGAAATAGCCTGGGAGGACATAACTCCCGTGACTTAGGTGAGGCAGGGACCCAGGCAGAGACATCTCACCCTTTCAGAGCCAGCTGACAATGAAAAGCCGGGCTTGCCAGCCCATTTGCTGTCTTCTAGATAAGGTGTCTGCGCCCTTCACATGTCCTTGGACTCTCGCCAGGCCCATCCCATCCTCTTCTTTTGTGGGGATCTGACGGGAGCCAGGCAGTACATGCCCCAACCTTGTCCTGACAGGGATCGAATGCACCAGCAGGTCCTGCAGCATGTGGTTTCAGTGAACCAGCACTGATGCATAGAGCAAGCAGACTGCTGCTGACTCAGATTTCTGCAGGTTTAACCCCTGCCCTGTCTTGTGGGTTTCCTCAGTAATTTTCAGACAAGTTACTTTTCACAGGGAAGGGAATTCATGTCAAACATCAGTCTTGCTTTTGGCTTGGAAAAGAATCCCCGTTACAACCAGGAGCGGTGACACAAATGCATTTATTTTATTATTTATTCAGTGCATTTACATGATACTCATTTCTTACCTTCCACCCCCACAGGTATAATACTGCACTTTTGTGTATAGTACACTTGGTATTGTGGGAAACAGCTTAACATTTTTCTTTACTGCGTTTCTGTCAGGTAACTGGCTAACTGCTTTGCACTACGGAGTGAAGAAAACTATTAGAAACCTTTTCTCTAATGGTGATTTGAACTTTTTCTTGTTGCTTACTACTGGAGTTGAATTTTGGGTTTTCCCCCTCAGAAACAGGGAAGAAGAAAGTGCCGTTGGAGCTATTTACTGTAAGAAGATAGATGATTTGCTCCAGCAGTCCGATTTTGTGTTGCTGTCTGTGAACCTGACTCCACAGACACACAAACTGATTGGGAAGAGGGAGCTGGAGCTGATGAAACCCACAGCTACTCTCATTAACACCAGCAGAGGTAGGGTGCAGAATAAATGAAACTGCGTTATGGTTTGCTGGCATAAAAAGTCCTGGGAAAACCCAACCTTAATATAGAGCCTGTCACTGAAATTTTTGGTAAATTCTCTGATTACTAGGTTATTTAGGTGTCTGTGGTCATATCTCAGCCAAACATTTAAGTATTTCTGTAATTATGAGCAAGTAGGTCTCTAAAATGTTAGTGAGCGTGGAGTGTTAGAAGCCCATGTATATTTGCGTATCCTCCTACTGAAGCTTTTTACTTATTTAGTGCAGTCTTCTTGCTAACATGCGGCAGGGGGGCACAGCCCGCTCTGAAGTCTGGCACTGTACTTTGTTTTACGGTGCTATGTACTGCCTTCTAAAACTCCTGACTGTCCAACTCTGATGCACGTACCCAAGCTTCCTCCTACCACTTCACCACGGTATCTCTGCTGCCGCTGCTGCTTTGCGAACGTCGCCAGCCAGGCCATTTGCCTGACCGCCATGCCCAAAAGGATGGTGAGAGAACAGTGCGGAATATGAAAATAAGAGTATCCTTCTTACTGTAACCCAGGTCTGGTTGTGGATCAGGATGCTTTGGTGGAAGCCCTTCAAAACAAAGTTATTAAGGCAGCTGCTCTGGATGTGACATATCCTGAACCTTTGCCAAGGTAGGATGTGTATTTCAGTTAAATATAAATGAGCGTATGTGTGTGGTTCAAACTAAATACAAGTTTGTGAGCACGTGAGAAGTCAGATAATACTTTGTTAGCAGGAGGACATGATGTTTGTGCGCTAGCCCTACTGAAACGATGTCCCCAATCCTTCTGTCCTAGCCAAACAAAATTCACAGTGACTCATTTGGAGGATTTGTTGCACAAAAAACACGCAAGCTAGGCAGCAGTCTGAACTCCTCTGAGTAGGCTTGGGTCATGCAATTAGTTTTTATTTTTAATTATTATGTTAGATATTTCCCTGGCTCCCTTCAGGTGATGAAATAACAGGTGAATGCTCTGTGAGTGGCTAGCTCAGCATTTCTTTTCTGTTCCCAGGGATCACCCTTTGTTAAAGCTGAAGAATGTTATAATAACTCCTCACATTGGAAGTGCCACCAAAAAGACACGCCGTCTTATGATGGAAAACATGACGGAGAGCATACAAGCCGGTCTTGCGGGTCTTCCTATCCCTAATGAAGTATTACTGTAACGTGGCCTGTGTTTAACGTTAACGCCATTAATGTTTATCCTGGTGTGAGGAAACAGTAATTTGATCGCTCTTCGTGTAATTATCCCGTGTGTGTTAAAACAGATAAAATCGATAACGCATGCCTTCGATTCGTTTAAACAACCAAAAGCGACTTTGTATGGAAAACTGCTGTATCTTCCCCGCCAACTCCAGCGAAAAACTCCGGAGGGCCCAGAGCCTCACACCGGTGTCATCTATTTCGCTCGCGCCCTCATAAAACGGCCCATCGACCTAACACCGGACCGACGGGGGCCCACGTCGTCCCCCTGAGCCCGGGATCGGCTCTGGCTCTGGCTCTGGCTCTGGCTCTGGCTCTGGCTCTGGCTCTGGCTCTGGCTCTGGCGCTGGGGGCGGGGTGAGGTTTCCCTCAGCTCCGGGCCCCGCCGCCCGCTTGTGCCCGAGGGCCCCTCAGCCTCCTTCCCGCCTCCCCTCCCCGCGGCCTCCCTCCCGCCGGGCCGCCCGCTGGAGGCCGCCGCTCCGCGAGGGGGAGCCCGCACGGCCGCTGCCGCGGACGAAGCTGCGAGGCGGGCCGGGCCGGGCAGGGCCTGGCCGGGCCGCGGCGGTGGTTATGTGGGGCCGGCGGGCGGCGGCGGCGGTGCCGGGGGGGTGCTGGGCGCTGCGCGGCTCCGCCGCCTTGAGCGGCTCCGCGAACCTGCTGAGGAAAATGCTCCGCAAAAAGAAGTAGGTGCGGGGCGGAGGGGGGAGGGAGGGAGGGCCGGGGCTGTCTTGCGGCCGGACGAGCGGGCTGTAGCGCCCGGCCGGGGGTGGTTTGTGTGAGAGGGTTTGGCGGGTCCCCTGGGGCTCCGCTGACGGTGCTTCGGTCTTGCGCCACGGTGCGCGGGTCTCTAAGGAAAGCGTGGGGTTGTTCTTCCACCCACCCCTCCCTGGCCCGCCATGTGGGGAGAACGGCGGGGGAGGGTGACACACGGGTGTCGTCGTGTGCCTTCGGGCGGGCGGCCTTCTCCTGACACAGGGAAGCCCGTTGTTTCTCTGAGCTGCTGAAAGGTAAAGCTGATTTCCTTTCCTCTTCCCGAAAGGAAGAAGTTTTGGTACGACAACCCTACCCTGGGATCTAAAATGGTAAGTGGAAGCTTTGAAGGTGCTGTGTTTGTCCGTGCCAGGAGGAGCAAGCTTGGGCTTCTGCCGCTGTGTCGCAATTTTGGGAAAAGCGTTTTCTGGCGGAGAAGTAGCAGAATTTTGTGAATGAATGCTAGGGCTCCAGTTTCACTACTACACGCCAGGATTGCTGTCAAGAGAAGCCGTTCAGCTCCCCGTGGCCGTTTCCCTCTTCTGTGCTGGTCTTTCGTCTGTGCCAGCAGCAGCACCCGACACTCTCTCGCACACTCTTGAACCCGTAGCAGAGAACTGATCCAGGTTAAAACTTTTGGATACCAGCTCAGTTTTACAGAAAACAAGTTTTCCTGTTTGTTTTTCAAACAAGCAATGCTTTTCAGTTAATACATGCTGTATTTTAGAAAACAGATTTATTGAGCTGTATAGCTTGCTACAAAATAATGAAGAAACTAAGAAACCTTGACTGTAATACATCAAAGTCAAAGATTTAGTGAACAGAAATACTCTTTATCGAAGCACCTGATACGTAAGACCTATATAAAGCCATCACCGCTGCAATAATGGCATTCTAAGAGCGTGCTTAGTAGAGTGCACAAGACTGTATATAATTGCCTAATACAGGTTTGTAACTACTGATTAATGTGTTTTTTTTTTTTTTAAAGATGTATAAACCAACCAAGTTGGCCTCTGTAATGAAAGATGACCAGACAAAAACTAGGAAAGAAGATAACATACGCTACAGAGTCTTGAATAGTCTTATTCATAAAGCTGTGGCAGAGATGATGGCTACCTCTGAAGTTAATCAAGAACTTTATGATCTTAAGCTGGAAATCTGCAAGGCAAGTGCCAAAGCTACAGCTTGTGTTGAGCTGCTTTGACTACGCCTTGAGGTCAGCATGGCATGCCAGAGGAGCTCCCCTGGGTGTTGTGATGTGTGTGTGCAGGAGGAGTTTTACTGCATTGCTTCTGATGTGGCAGGGCACAGCAAGGTGTGGGTTCACCTTGCATGGTAGGAGAACTTTGCCAGTGTTGTACCTGGCTTAGTAGACCTTTGCCACTATAATGCAAATGCAACTTAGGCCAACTAAATGGTCGTTCTCCTGGTATGACTTTTTTTCTGTTACTCAGACATGTATTATTTGCCTTGCCCTTTCAGATGGAGCCCAGTTTTACCAATGTAAGTGTATCTTTCCAAGAGTCTTTCCTTTGTGCAGCTGTGTGAGAGTTGATACCTCCTTGTGTCCCTCACCAGCATCATTACACAGGTAGAAGACCTAAGTGGGGCATGAGCTTAGTTCAAAAAAAAGGCAAGCCGAAGAAAATGACATTGGCAAGCAAGGTTCCAGAAAGAATTGGAATTTGTACCTAACTGTAGCTAGTGTTGTCATAGTTCATAGGTTTGAAAGGGATGTTAAAGCTCTGGTTCAGGAACTAAGTCAGTCTCCACATTCTTGTTTGTTGTCTGTAGTTTTTTCTTCTACATTTGCTGTTTTGCCAAGATTAAATGATACCAGTGTTTGGCTTAAAAGCTTGATGGACTTAGCTTTGTTAGTTAGAAGCATGGAAAAATACTTGCACCACATAGCTGCATCTGGGACAAGGGGTTTGGCATTTATGGTTCAAACAGATGTTTTTGCCAGCTGAATTCATTCTGTCTTCAAGCAAGTGACTAAAATTACATGGGCAAGATGAATCTTTTGGCTCTATATGTGCAATATCCTTCATATAGTATTTCTCTCTCAGGCTTTGAGGATTGCTCATCTAACTCGGATGGCATGTCTGCACATAAAAATACTGGCTGATGTAGGCAAGTCACAGCACTTTCAGGAGGCATTGCTGTAAATGAAACAACTTATAACGTGAGAGAGGGAAAGAAACAGCCTTCTTCCAAATATAGTACAGCTTTTACTTTAACTGCATAGTGCTTAGTGTTTGTGCTGCACTGGGACGTGGCTGAGACTCGGTCCCGATTTACGCTTGAGCTGATTCTGGTCTGATACCATTTCTTCTGTTACCAAAAGAAATCTTTTAGCAGGCTTTCTGCAATCCATCAGAATTTGTTTTTTTCGGTATCAAAAGTTAAAATTACATGATAGTAATACAGATAAGAATCGTGCTTCAGGCCTGATACATCGAACTTTTGTCCACTCACTTTTATCCACCACTTCATCATGTGATGATGAAGAAATGGCTCGTGTTAGATAGGGTTGTTAAATGTGCTTACATCCGACTCAGTGTGGGAGATGGGGAGGGTTGATCCTGCAGTAGAAACAGCTGGTTAATGGTCATGGTGGGTTTTTTTATAGAGTGGTGGGTTTCCTGAGGGAGGAGTTAGTTAGTGGTGGAAAAAATCAGTATCTGCTTTGGTTTTTGGGGACAGTCCATTCTGCCCTAGGAAAGAGTAGCACTTGTCAACAGCAGACTGTGATGCAGTTTTCACTCCTGGGAATACTCTGATGGAGTTGTCTTTTCCTGCTGATGTATGTAGACACCTATTTGTTTGAAGAGTTGGTTTCTGGACTACTGAACTGTACTGAACTGTGCCTTCCAATGGGTAGTTTATGCTTTCTCCTCCCTCTTCCCCTGCTCCTTCCTTTGGTTGAGCCAGATAGGTTATTAGAAGTTTGCTGAGTGTGCTCTCATAGTGAGAACCTGTTCTGTAAGAGGCTGCTAGATGCGATGAATGACAGTTACAGAAATCTTTCAGAATCCAATTTGTGTTCCAGAAGTTTATTCTTCAGGAAGATTGTCAGTCTCCTTCCTGTGTGTTTTGGCCCCTGCACAGAATGTGTTTTCAATTGCATGCATGACAGCTATGAATATTAGCTGTTAGTGAGCTAGGGGTTCAGGCACTGGAGTTTGCCAGCAGGCTTTAGAGCTGGAGAGGCTCTTACATTGCAGGGGCATGGAGGACGTCCTCTTTTCTGTCAATATCAAAACCAAACACTGGGTGACAACAAACCAGGCAGTGTCACAGGTCCTTCTGTAGCGGAAACTTACACTTTCAACTGTATTCCAAAACGGCACGCCACAAATTGTCATTCTGGACTATTTGTGGTGGTAGCACCATTGCATTGACTAAATGTAGCACTGTCAGTAACATTACAGGTGTTGACAGACTTCTCCTCCATTTAATTTCGATTGAAGGGGAGATTAGGCAGTGACTTGCCTAAATAAAAAAAGTTCTTTCAGGTACTGACTGTAAATCTTACTTGGTGTTAAACTCTACCTCTGTAAAGGCACCATGTAATTACGGTTCTTAAGAGCAGAGATGGAAGAGAGTCTCCTAAGAATTTACTTATGCAGTTTGGGCCACTGTATGCTTATTCATGAATTAGAGACTGTTGTGTATGAAATCTGTGAATATCTACAATGGAAAAGAAACGTTTGTCTTTCTGCAGGTGTCCCTGGCATCAAACTTTTCAGCGTGTCGTGTGTACTGGAATCCTGCTGCCACTATGGAGAAAGAAAGTTATGTTGAAAGCGTACTGCAGAAGAGTGCTCCGCGTATACGGTACTGCTGTGGGATAAACAGACCACTTCATACATTCATAGCCATGTACCATTCCATGTACCATTTCTTAAGTATTCCTAACAATCTATATCTGACCTGGTAGGATGCTTTAGTTTTTTAGATGTTTGGAGTCAGAGCATCTCCTGTGATGAGCCTCCCAGGTAAGGATGGCTGCATCAGACCAGCTGTGTATTCTCGTGCTGGAGCACAGCTGCCTTATTTGGCTTCTCTGCTTTCCTAGGATTGAACTGGGCTGAGCAGAAAGAAAGAGGAGTCTGGATGAAGTTTCACTTCATTGTACTAGTGATGGTGGACAGGACATGCTGTGCATGACAGTAGGCCAGAATATGATGCTGCACAAGAGGACTGGCAATTACAAGTTTCTCCTTACAGATTCACTGGGCAGTTCTGATCGCTATGGACAATTTGGACCTCCAGAAGGGATGACTGATGTTACAGAAGTTCTTTGCAATACTGACACCAAAAAATAAATGTCGGGATGCTACTGTGTGTTGTAATGCTTTTACCCATTTTTGGCAGAGGGTCTAGTGAGGTTTCAGGATATCGCAGAGATTTTTGTCTCTCCCTCTTTCCTTGGCTTACCGTCTGCTATCCAACCAGTCTGTTGGAGGATCGGGACTTCACCCCATGGGGAAGGCAGCATTGAAGCATACTTGTAGGGCCATCTCCTTTCCCCCTGTTTCCCTAGGCTGTGTAATTCCTGCTCCAGCACAGTCCTCTCTTCTACTCCCAACAGTTTCCACTCTTTGACAAGGAATGTTGCTGGCTGGAAAGAAGACGAGGGGAGCTCTGTCAGTCCTTCCTGCAGCTCGCCTGTAGGACTAGTTGTCTTGCACTGCTGTAAGGGCTCTGTCCCCCACTGTTCTCACCCCTACAGTGGGGATAAGGAAGCCAAATGATGTGGGGAAAGACCTGCGCCACCCTGTGCGTATAGGAGACAAATACTCAGTGGGATCTGCAGCTAGTAGTTTTTGTATGTTATACGTTCAGAGTTGGGATTCTGCAGTGATATATTGCTTAGCACTAGCCTGAATGGATACCCATCAGACTGTAAGTTTTGCAAACCATTATCTTTAAATTTGCAGTACTGCTGGAATTAATTTAATATATTTTATCTGTACTGGAGGTGCTGTACTGTTACTCATACTGGTGAATGCTGTATTTTTGCCAGGTATCTTCTGATGAGTCAGCAGATTCTAGGAAATGTACCTCCAATAGTATTTTTAAAAGACAAAGAAGCTGCAGCTGTAAAAGAGGTAATTGTAGTCTTTGACTCAGTGTACAAATATAATGATATGCAAACATGGTGACTTAGTATACCGTAATGCTTAGGAACACGGAGAGAACGATCATTCAGTTGCTCTACCAATCTACATTAAAAATCAGTCTTTGTCTATACCCTTTCCTCTTCATGTTCCAAAGCATTTTAGCAAAGAATCTTGAGTAGGACTGATGGTTATATACAATATAAAAGAATTCTTGTAGGTATTGCCTCATGAACTTTTTCCGATGTTACTATTACAATTTCTGAAGTGGAGTGTTCAGAGAAGCTTGTAGGCTAAATTGTTAGGCCAATAAAGCAATCCTAAAAAAGGAAATTTATGATTTTAGGGAATAATATAGGGTAGGCAGTTGTCTGTTGCCTGGTATACAGATTATAGAAATGAGGTCTGAGGAGCTGTCTTCCACATTTTAAATGTTATTTTTTTTTAAATTCCATTGAATCTAATCAGTGATTTTTAATTTTTTTTTTTTAACCCCAACCTTTTTCCATCTGTGAATTGTTAAAATGTTTCTAGGGGTGTGCAGATCTTTGCATAGAGGATGTGAGCTCACTCATACTTTTTTTTTTTTTTTTTAATTTTTAAAATTATCTTTACTATATCACATTTCCTGTCAAGGTGTTGATAGTTTTAACTAGTTGAAATATTGCTAGAATAATGATGTTTTCTAGGACTTTGCTGTCATTAGGATTGTAAAGTGAGATCTCTTCAATAGTGAGATATTCAGAAGAGAAAGGTGACACCAAGTGGAATTTCCTGAAAAACATCTCCTCAAGTTGTTGATGTGAATGTGAAGAACAGTAGTTGAAAAAAGCACATTCACATTTCTGTGCCCTGAAGTGTCTTGTTCTTAGATGTGTACTGTTACAACCAATTACTGTTGGTGACTTACGGGTTCCTGCAGTATTAGCAGAGCTGGAAGAGATAAAAAGAACTTCAGATTCTGTAGAAATGCAGTGAACTGCTTGAACTTTCTGTGGTCAGAAAAATTTTGAGTTTCATGCCAATATACTGATCCACAGTGCAAATGTTTTTCACCTGCATTAGCATCAACAAAAAGCACAATAATAGAAATGAACTAAACACTTCTGGAAGCCATTTATATTCATTATTATGCTCCCTCTAATTGACACAAGGAATTCTGCACAACAAGTAACGAGTGATTATGGAAGCACTTTGTCATTACTGTTACTCTATTATTAACATACCCAGATGGAGCTACAAATATCTACTCCTGCAGGTCGTGCCTTTCAGGCCTGTTACTGTGGAACCTGTTCCATTTATCACTGTTTCTCAAACTTTGTTAAATGACCACTTACTCTTTTTGAAGAAGAAAACCCCTGGACTACCTTACCTTCAAGTTCAGTCCATAGGCACCAAGAAAGTTAACCACACAAGACAAGAAAAACCCACCCTGTGTAGCTTCTCTCAGTGAATGGCACTGGGAAGCACTTAGGTGGATCATCTTTTCATGCTTTGCAGATCATCAGATTTATGTAATCCACAGATTTGAATAACAGGGCTTGAAATAACGTAGCTGAACCTAATTTTTAAGTATTGGAAGACAGGGAAGGACCATCCAATTCAACTCCTAGAATACGCTGAATTAGGAGGGAAGTAACGTAAAGAAAAGTAGGAATAAAAATTCCAAATGAGATAAAATTTTCGCAATTAGGTACAGTCTATAAGCACTGAACATACTAGTTCTGTAGCATTTTCTGTTTATGTGCTATGTTAAAAGGGAGTTGGGAACTCAATAGTTACATGTAATAGAAATAGAAACTTGCAGAAAGGGGGAAGAAGTGAAAAAAATCTTAGTGCAAGGATGTTATGAAAAATGATTTGCAAGATGTAAGACCAAATAAAATAAAAATTATATATGTCACACAGTCCCTAGCCAACTGTTCAGAATGTACATGAGGCAAAAAACTTTGTAGGAATCCCTGGATCAGTTACACTATTTGACACAAACTTCCCAGGCAACAAGTATAAGCAGTTCCATGTAAATGGAGGAAAAGGCTATTTTGAAATGTGTTTGCTAAATATTCCAAATATGTAGAAATAAAATATTTGCTGTTAGGTACTCGTCTCTTTCTTGCGTAGGTGTCAACAAAGTAAATTTAATACGGGACCTTTAATATGTATTGTCTTCATGTGTTAACAGATTGAGGAATTATTGTCAATCGCTGATTTTGGACCTCCAGAAGAAGAAGAAGAAACATTATCTCAAAATGATTCTAGGTGGGTTTTTTGAATTGGAATTGTACAAGTGTCCATTTTCATCTCTGTTGGCACACTTAAATTGGGTATTATTTGACATGACGGAAGGTATATTTTAGTTAGATGTGTACATTATTGTTATCTCAGAGTTCAGCAAATGGCATTACGAGGAAATAGGAAGTAGAAGAGAGAGACTTTTTGGAAGACCTTACCGAAAAGGCATCTCAGCTTTTAAAGAGATCAGTTGGGCCCTTTTATCAACAGAAGAGGCTACAGAATAGCCTAGGACCAAACTAATATGTAATCATCCCAGAAATTAAATGTAGAGGATGGCATTTTATTTTGTGGCTTAAGCTTTCTTTACCAAAGTTACACCCATTTATTAAAATTAAGGGAAAATATATCTTAGTATATATGCTCTGGTTTACTTTCCTATTTTAGTGCAGACACATTTTCATAGGCTATTTTGTTCTTGGTTCTTGTGCACAGGTACCTTGCTGCAGACCACAGGTTTGCAAATATGGAAAGTCTATTTTTTTTATATATGTGGACCTCTGTTAAGCAGTGGAGAATGACTGAATTGTCACTTGTAACAACATAGTGTATATGCTTTCAGAGGCAACTAACCGATAAGGTGGTACCAGAACACAGTCTTAGAAGTCAGCTGTGTTTGGTGCCTATACTCTGAGTGACATAGTCATCAGACTTGTCACATGCAGACCCAATACTTGTTCTGGTATTAGTATCTTTACTTTTATGAGGGAGATATTTTTAGGATTTCTAAGAATTCAAGACTCAATGTGTTTGTGATAATTAAATTAAAAAAAATGCTTTGCGGCAGTAATATTTGTTTCTTGCTGGTAACTTTCTCATGAGGATAAAAGCTCTACACTTACTGGTACTCCTCTACTTTGCCACTTTTTTTCCTGGTATAAGTTTGGTTTGTTATACACGAGTTACAAGTTTACTGACGGATCTCCCTAAGTTAACAAAAAGTGAGTTAATTTAGCATTCTTCTGTGAGGGATTTTTGGCTGTTGAGGGATAGGGCTGAACAGTCTATTGGAATAATGATTCTGTGGACTGGATGCTTTCAAAGCCAACAGCCTCACACTTGCGGGCTGCAGTTTGTTGGTGGACATGCCTTTTGTGCCTTAACATCTCACAGGACGGTCATCAGGTGCAAGTCAGAAATAGCTTCTTGGGGGAAATCATTGTTGCAACAGACTTTCCCACAGGGCACCTAACCTCTTCCTCTGTTTGTGTCTTGTGGAAATACCTAAGTCCAGCTTGAGGTGCCATATACTGCCACTCGTACGTCTGTCTGACATGTTTTGGGCACAGGCTGCTGCTTCTCACTTCTTGGAAGAGCTGGGAGAAGTCTAACTTCCTTGGGGCTCCCAGGTCCGGTGCTCATGCTGTTACCTTGTTACCTATGCACAGCTTTTCCCAGAAACAAGCAGTTTTATCTGGAACGTAGTTGCTTTATTGGCTTCCTCCCATTAAATCTGTTGACATGCTGGCAGGCTTATGCACAGCTTGTCCTTGGACACATAGTATGGTGGTATCTCTTCCTTCTTAACATAGGGAGCACAATGCGGAACACAGTGCATTAATAAAGTCAAACTGAAAACTCCAGTTTATTTCTGTGTTACTCAAGTTGTCACAGTTAGCATTGCCCCTTAAAATATACATGGGGAAAAAACCCCACATTTGTTTTCCTTTCCACAGTGAACTGTTCTCTTCAGCAACTCAATCTTCAGATTCACCCATGCGGTCTAATCTTTTTGGTATTGATCATGAACTGCTGAATAAGCAGATAATGGACTACAAAAGACTGAAGGTGTCAAGAGATATAGGAAGCATTGCCTGGACAGAAGAGCAGGAGCAGCAGCTTTCTAAGATTAAAAAGAAAATGAAAAAGAAAAAAACAAGGAATCCTCCTGATGAGGACATTACACCACAGAAATACTTAATGGACAGTTACGAAGCTGCTGATGACTGGGATGATAACACTGAATCAGTCTTGGACTATGAGCTGGAGGATGAATTACAGGAAGAGGTAGACGAATTGGAGGCGGATGATGGCAGAACTCTAAGTCAGCCTACGGATAAACTGAAATGAAATGAGAAAGCGACTCCCTTTAAAATGGAGGCTGCCAATAGCAAAAAAAAAAGACTGTCATAGATACTGAAAGATTAGTTTTGTACAGCCTGTTTACCACTTCCTCTTTTGAACTAATAGGTTTGCCACATGTGGGGAGGTTTGCTAGCACAAAGTATGTAAGATAAACAAAAATGCTATTTGTGACATTCTGTTAAGCAGCTTTCAAGCTGCTGCAGTTGTAGGACTTTCAACCAGAGAGCAGCTTTGTAATAACAAAATATACATAGTGCAGCACTGAGTTAAAACTTCTTGCAGTTCTGTCAGTTATTTCCAATAAAATTATGGTGTCTATGTTGAAATAAAATGTCTTCTTTTTTTTGAGTGATCTGGATAAAAATAATCACAAAGTGATGGTGTCTGTTATTCTAAGGTCAGGAAGGAAGAGGGAAGCAAAATAATGACAGTGGCGTTCAAAGAGCAGCCTTCAGCACACAAAGACCAGGACAGGGTATTCTCTAGAGGACCTAGTCTAATGGGGGAACTCTTTCCACGAGAGGGTAAAACTCACGGAAATTATGGCCAATAAAGTTACAACCCTGAAAGAAAATAAATTTATTTTAATATTCAGAAATTTACAGTTGCGCAAGGGGAACTGCAGCCAGAAAAGAATGGAGAGCTGTTGGGTAAAATTGGGTAAAGCATTGACCATGACTGAAAAAAATGTATTAAAAACTCAAAGGCAGAGACAAAGCAGCAGGGAAGAATGCCCCAGTAACGTTTGAGATTTGGAAATGGATGGTGAATCGTATAAAAAGTGAGAATAAAGCTTTCTGGCTCAAAGCAAGTAAAAAATAATAGCATGAGTGTATAAAGTCAGAAGGGCCGAAGCTTCAAAATAAGTTACAACTAACAAGGTAGTAAAAAGGAATTCTACCAGAAATAAGGAACATTTAATTCCATTAGTTAATGGGGAAGTAAAGAAAGGCAATGAAGGGGAGGTTCGACTACAGTATGTTGCTCTAGTTTTTCAAAAAGATGTAAAAGACAGCGAGTATAAGCTCCAGAATAAAAAAGATAGTCTAAAGGATTTTTAGGTTGAAGAAAGGAGTTCAGGTCAGTAAAGAACACTGAAATTCACTGTAGGTTATTTAATAATCCCCTTGAAGCATATTCTGAAGATTGATTCCCTGTAAAAATATGGGGAGGATATGGGCTATGAATGTCCATAGGCTATTCTATAAGCTGTTCAGAGCTTGTATTGAATAAGGGTCAGGATCTTATAAATGTACGTATCACTTTTATTAGGGTACATACCGAAGCTGTAGCTCACATTAGTACTTTCCTAACTTGAAGCAGGTGAATAATCCCACAGATTTCAGCATCCCTTGTTGGGGCTTTCCAGGAGTTCTTCCTAAATTCCACAGGACAGACACACTTTGAAGTAGGTGCTTTAGTTTGTTTTCCAGTGAGTGGAGGTATTTACCGTATCAGAAACTGTTCATGTGCAGTATCACCGTCAATCAAAGCTAGTCATGAATTTGTTGCAACTTGGCAACAAAGCTCTTAACTTTCTCAATGAACGACAGGAACCTGTTAATTGGTACTTGCTAAATGAATCCACAGACTACTAGCGTTTCCATCTTTAGTTTCCGCTATATAAAATGTGGGACTGTCCTGCCTCTACCGAAAAGTTAAAAAAAGAAAAAAAACCCAACACCCAAACAACCTACATATTAGGCTTTTGAAAGAACAAAAAGGACGAAGTTGATTACCTCTGATGCTTTTTCAGTTCGGACATCTATAAGCTAAGTTTGCAGTTCATAGATTAAATTTCATCTAAAACCAACCAAAACCAGTCTCACTGTCAGCCCTAATACCTTTGCTCCCTTGTTAAACGAGGGAGGGCAGTTGACCTCTTCTGCTTGCCACAGCTAGTGTCACAGAAACCAGACTCTGTTCAAGAAGAGAGATGGCCTAGTGCTTAACGCAGGGCATCCGGAGATGGGACAGCCATTCTGAACCTGGTGATGAGGAAAACAAAGCAAACCCAACCAGCTTTAGGAGAGATGGATATCTTAAAGCAGGATGGACTGGAAGGAAGAAGTGGCCCAGGGGATATCTGGAGAATGGCACCAGAGTAGGTGGGTGGGAGCAGCTCTGACCCCAGCCTCCCCCCTCGCTAGCGCTCTGCCCCAGCCTCACTGGCTTCCCGGGGAAGCACGGGGTGGGCAGCTTTCTCTGCTATGCTACCGGTGTAATAGTAACCTTGAGACTTTTATAGCTGCAAAAGGCAATAAATGAACGTTATGCTCTATCTGAGCAATATGAACTATAACTGCTTGCAAAATGCCTTGATTTTATTTTTATGTATTATTTAACCACAGATGGGGAAGGAACTTCTGGGGCCTTCAGACCTGGTCCCCTACCTTTAAGGGCAGCCACTTGCTGCAGTCCTGTCTTCAGCTGTTAATCCTCATTAGGAATATGCAGCTGGGAGTAATTGTTATTTAACATTGGCAGAATCAGCTCTGCAGCTGAATTTAAGCAATGGGTGCCCCTGCAAGCATGTGCTACAGCACTGGTATTTGAATCAATGGGATTAGTCACTGACAGTTTTGAAAAGCACAAGAGCTTTCATTGCTTCCCATAACTGTCAATCCAAACCTTCCCAGACACCCTGGGACCCCACAAGTGTATTGTTCAGATCTAAGTTTCAGACTGGAAGTAAAGAAATACCTCCGTTATTCCTCCAGTCTGGTTATTTTCCTGAAGACCTGGTCCTATAAGGTGCTGATTTCGAAGGGGACATGAGGGCATATAGTTCCTCTGCTTCATTTTAGCCAATCGGTTTATTTCTCTGACCCCTCTAAGACCTTGCCATGAAAGTGTTTAAGCATTTTCTGTCTTTCCAAAACAGAAGCGTCTCTCCAGCGGAGTTGCTGAGTAACACTGCTGTGCTGCAGACAGGCTGACAGCGAGTTTATCGACCCTCTCCAACTCGGGGAGGGCGACAGTCTCCTTACTCATGTGAGTCAGAAAAGCCACTGACAAAAATGGCATCATGCCATGGAAATTAGAAAACCGAGATGCATATCTCATTGAAATCTTATTTTCTGTCTAATGAATTACTTATTTGTCGTGAAAGCCAATCTACCCTTAAGCCTTGCTTGCATATGTAAAGCCAAGAAATGTAGAATAAAAGCTTGGCAAGGAGAAAGAAATTAGTATATTGCCCAATGCTTTGCCATTTTGTCTTATATCTAACTCTCTAAGAGGATAAGTGAAGACAAAAAGGCTTAGTTTTAAAGATTTCAAAGCTCTACAGAATGTGCCCTATCACACCAGAAGAAAATCTTCATTAACAAGGAATAATGACTTGCACACATGTTTTTCTTGCACTCAATCACTGCTGATAGCACATTGCTGCACTGCACTCATTTGTACTTTAAGATCTACTATGGTGAAAGACCAGTCATCCTAAACACATAACCAATAAAGCATCACACTTCAAACTGTAAGAATAAAAATGCAGAAATGTTTGTCTATTGCAATAATTACTTCTGACTTTTTTTGGTAGTATGTTCTTCAGGTAGTCCATCTTACCTGGTGGGCTTTGCTCGAACTTACTGGAAAACAAATTCTAATGGAGAAGACTTGTAGTTAATTTCAGTTAATTACTCTCTCTTTGGCTCCAAGGAATAGGTAAGGAAAGCAAGAGAGAGAAAACAAAGCCATGGGAATGGGCATAGGAAAATGGCAGTGTGTTGGGGTTTAACCCCAGCCAGCAGCTCAGCCTCACACAGCTGCTTGCTCACTCCCCCCCGGCAGGATGGGGAAGAGGATCAGAAGGGTGAAAGTGAGAAAACTTGTGAGTTGAGATAAAGACAGTTTCATCGGTAAAGCAAAAGCCGTGCATTCAAGCAAAGCAAAGCAAGGAATTCATTCCCCGCTTCCCATGCGCAGGCAGGTGTCCAGCCATCTCCAGGACAGCAGGGCTCCATCATGCCTAACCGTGACTCGGGAAGACAAACACCATCACTCCAAAAGTCCCTCCCTTCCTTCTTCTTCCCCTGGGTTTATATGCTGAGCATGACATCATATGGTCTGGAATATCCCTTTGGCCAGTTTGGGTCAGCTGTCCCGGCTGTGTCCCCTCCCAACTCCTTGTGCCCCCCCAGCCTCCTCGCTGGTGGGGTGGGGTGGGGTGAGAAGGAGAAAAGTCTTTGGCTCGGTGTGAGCACTGCTCAGCAGTAACCAAAACATCCCTGTGTAATCAACACTGTTTCCAGCACAAATCCTAAAGGTAGCCCCATACCAGCTACTGTGAAGAAAATTAACTCTATCCTGGCCAAAACCAGCAGACAGTGCTATAGCAGATGTGTTGAGATCGGTGGTATCTCGTAAAGTAGACAAGTTCTGTGGCTGGGATCCATGAGCTGCCAGTTTCAGCAAGTTACCTGGGACAACCTGGCGTCATTTCAAGTGATGATTATTTTATTCTGCAGGTTCAAGCAATATTTGTAGCCTTTTGTTGAACCATCTGTGGTTGCAGGATTTATACACTTTTTGTTATTGGTGGTGTGTTAGTGGCTTTCTAAATAAAGCAATGCATATATATCTATTCCTGGCTCCCACACTAAATCCAGAAGTCGGTATTTACTCTCTTTGACATGAGGGTTTCAAGGGTGCTAGGTACTTGCTTCGGTGCTAGACCAAGAAGTCTGTGAGTGTCTCCGCTGGTGTGTGTCTCAGGAGAAGGAGGCTTCTCTATTTCTACTGTTTACTTCTTCAGTGGAAAACTTTGGTTCAGGATTTTGCAGCAGTCCACAGCTGTGGTTCACGAGACCTTACTGACTTTATTGACATTGCTAACTTGTAATTGAAAATCATCACCTGATTCTGAGGAGAGGCTTCAAACAAACAGCGAGGAAGGAGGAGCTGCTTCTGCTGGACTCTAAGCAGCTTAATACATCTTTGGCTGCAATCAGACCGAAAAGAGTCTCCTAGGAACACAGGGTGGCTCCTGACAAAAGAAAACCTGGTACAACGGAGCTTGGGTTCTTCTCCTGTTGGCCTGATGACAAGCTGCAATAGCAACCCCAAAATCACAGAACAGTTGAGGTGGGAAGGGACCTCCATGGACTGTCTAATCCAACCCTCCTGCACAAAGCAAGGTCAGCTACAGCGGGTTGCCCAGGGCCGTGTCCAGTTGGGCTTCAAGTATCTCCAAAGACGACTCCAAAACCTCTCTCAGCAACTTGCTCCAGTGTTCAACCACCCCCACAGTAGATAAGCATTTTCTTTTGTTCGGACAACATCTCCTGTGTCTCAGTTTCTGCTTGTTGCCTTCTCTGTCACTTGGCAGCACTGAGAAGAGCCAGGCTCTGTCTTCTCTGCACCTCCTACCAGATATTTATAAACATTGCTGAAGTCCCCCTGAGCCCTCTCTGCTTGAGGCTGAACAATCCCAGCTCTCTGTCTCCCCTTGTATGAGAGATGCTCCATGCCCTATACTGTGAACAACTAGGAACACTGAAATAAATTATCAGCTTAATATTAAGCCTATGTTTAAGCTAAGCTAGATGAGGAGGCAAGACTTGCTAAATACATGCAGCTTTTCTAGAGCATGTTGGTCCAAAAGAGGAAGCAGACAATTCAAAACAAAAATGCTACGATGCAGAAGCACCTAACCCAGCCCTCGATCAACTCCTGAACTCCAGGGAACACCTGGACAGATAACAAAAATCCCCATCCACTGCAAACTTATGGCTAGAAAATATCTGGAACTAAAGCAATAAAATACCTATCCAGCATAAATCCCATGGTACGGAAAGAAAATCGTGTCTCTCATTTGGCAGGCTAATGGAAAGAAAGGATCAGCTGTGCTAGAGAAATCTCATACCTTCTTAAATGCTGTACTGAGCACCAAAGGGAGTGCCTGACATTTTTGTCCTAGCCTGAAGTTTTTAAACAGGCAAAAATCAATGTTGAAGATGATTCAGCTTCATTCACAGAGCTGAGTGCTGCTCACAGTAAATCTGTTTTGCCTGAGTGCTTGGCTGGAGACCATGTCATTTTCCTAGGTAACAATCAAGCCAGGCTTTAAAGATTACCCCCAGAACACAAAGATGGAAGTTGTCAGTTAATGGACTCCAAACAGCTGCATTGATGGCCAGTTTTTCTGGGGAGGAAGCTGAACTCTCTCAAAATAAACACTATGTTTCTTCATCTAACTTTTCACAGTTCATATATAAAGAAAGAGCCACCAAAATGCTTACTTCACATATTTTTTTTCCCTAGGCAGCACAACAGATTTGAAGAGCTGACATGCAGACTGGTATGTCTGGTATGCTTGGTAGATTCCACATGGTTATTATAGCCCACAGAGTGTGCGCTTCCTTAAAGAAATATCGAAAAATGAATATTCAAAAGCAAAACAGTAAGCAGCGATACGCTCAGATACAGTCTCCTCATTAAGAGGCCTGAGAGTCAAATTGTTTGTCACTGCTGCTGACTCACGTCGGGTGGTCTCTGCCACCGGGCAGCACTTTGAACACAGTGAAAGAAACTTGGTAGGAACCCAGGGTGTGGAAGTGGATGGTGGAGCTCAGAGCAGACACACAAAACAGTTATGCCAGGCTGCAAGGTGCTGCGCCAAGCACCCGCGTGCCACCACACACGTGGGCAAGCCCTGAACAGGAGATCCACGTGGGCTTTCTTACCTTCGCGGCCCTGCTCCCCTCCTGGTGGCAGTCAAGCGGAACTCGACAGCTTCCCAGCAAGTAGGTATTGGGCCCAAAACATCTGAAACTGAGAGCAACACCACTGTATGCCCCTGTAGTATATTATGAAGGCTTACAGCACAAATGGGAGCCCTTTTCATCTACCATCAAAATAATGAGGTTTGCTACAGAAGAGAGGAAATACTGCCTAGAGCACAGTTCCATTATAGAAGATTTTGGGGTAGAAGCAAGAAAGTACAGTGTCCTGCAGAAAATGCACAAGCGTATTCTCCAGGCTGGATGCAATTATTCACCTTATCTGTACTCAAATTTCACCCCTGTCTGAGAACTACGACTACACTGAAGCTCCCCTTTCCCAGGTGGGAATGGGATCCGGCTCCTGGCTTGCGGGAGACCACTGCCTCTGCTGGGGGAAGGGAGGCGAACAGGGGGACAGGCTGCGGGGCTGCTGCAGACCTTCTGCATCCTGCTAACATAGGCCTTGCTGCAAAACTGAAATCTAAATTTGGCAGTTTAGTTAGTTCAAAGAGCCTTTGTTGACGAGCATGATTCCAGCAGCTGATAAGCAGCAAAATTGTGCATATTTGGTCAATGGAAAGTCAGTTCAAGTATTTTTCTTCTTGTCGCCACTGAAATGTATTGCAAGAAAAAGGGAAATGTCTTTCAGTCTTTCCTCTCCCAAACTCTCATCTGTTTGCAAAGTTTCCACTGGAAATCAGACTTAAAAAAAATAATAATTGTATTTTTGGCAGTTCGTAACAAAGAATGGCAGAAAAACCTGTGAGAGAGCAGGCTGGGACAAGCTCTATGCCCTCACCAGCATTCGAAGGCTAACAGAAGACAGCCAGCTGCTCTCTGTGCATCACTCCGATCTGGATGCTTGAACTTTAACTTCCTCATTGGTACCTCCGACTGCTTTGTTTAAGAGCTTGACATTTTGTGCATTTCTATTTCTGTCACAGCAGCAGCAGTTAGTGGGAGTCAACACTTCTGTTAGAATAGAAATGAATGCCTATCCCTTGGTCAGTCCCAGACACTCAGACTGCCATTTACCCTTTGGTGTATGACTCCTGGTAATTGTTTTCCTCTTGTGTTAAGATCTGTGGGATAGAAATCTTTAAAAATCATTATTCTGAGTGCATCCCTTATCAAATTTTTACTTTTTATTTACATCGATAGGCTGTTTGTGGGCAGATTCATAAGACACTTCTCATGGTAAATAAACATCACCATTTGCAAACACAAGTGGTCAGACTTGCTCCTCATTTTCCCCATAGGTTTTGCCTTTCAGTTTTATGAACTATGCCATCACTTTGGCTTTTTGATCTTTCTGAGGAAATTTCCACTAGGGTAAAGAGTGGGATTGGATGCTGCAATCCCAGTGAAGTGAGACAAGAGGAGCAGAGGCAGAACAGAACTGGTCTGTAAAACAACACTGTGTCTGGTACTGTTGTGTTCGTCTGATCTCCAGGTTCTAGCATTTTTGAATACGTGCCATCTCCTGGATGATTCTTAGCTGTAACAAAGTTTTGTTTGATAGTACCCAAATAGTATTGTTTCACGCTTATTTCACATAACTCTGTTTTTTCCCCCCTTTTTGCTTTTGAGGCTACATTCCCACCTTACTTTATCTTTACAGATGACTGGCCTTGACAGTATTTATTTTTCTTTTCTCTCCTCAGACAGGTCAGCAATTTCAAGGGAAGCCAGACGTTATGGAAGAGTTGATGATATATGGCTGTATACTAGAACAGAAAAAGGAGAATGCACTTCAAACCACTGCTTTCATTCACCTGCCACACAGCCTCTTCAAAAAACTGAGAAAGTTCTCTGAGTAACTGCAGCTCAAAGAGAGTTCACATTAGGTTAGTACAGATTATTTTGTCCATGTTTATTGCTGTTGTGTTGGATAACAAATTCAAGATCTGTTTAATCTACAGAGGCTCTGTTTCAGATCCCTGGCACAGGGAGAGGCTTCCCTGTTGCCTGAGGTTGTGCTCAGGCCCCTGTGGCATCTGTGAGACCTGCTGCTGCTGCAAGAAATGGGTCAGTGAAGCAGCGTGGGATGTGCTTGACTTACCTGTGACTGCTTTGCAGACTGGAGTTACATATAGTAAACATACCATGAAATTTTACAAGTACGATTCTGAAAACATATGAGAGGACTGGGGAGAGAGTGAGAAAAGAGGTGCCATTTCTGCATTAGACTGTTGTTTAATTTTTACAGGGGCATACACCTGTCCACTAACACATTAAATCAAACTAGTAGAACTTCAAAAGTTTTTCTAATACCTCTGTATCTATTATACCAGTAGGCAGTGTATATTTAGAGAACTATGTAGTCATGCGGCACAAGACAAAATTTTTTAGGAGTCTCTTCTTTAAGCTATTAGTCAGGACCCTTACAGCATTACTTGTCAGATATGAATACAGCTTTTATTATATACAACAAAAGAATGATTTGGTTTGGAAGGGACCTTTAAAGATCATCTAGTCCAACCCTCCTGCCATGGGCAGGGACATCTATCACTCTATCAGGTTGCTCAAAGCTCCATCCAACCTGACCTTGAACACTTCCAATGATGGGGCATCTGCAACTTCTATGGGCAACCTGTTCCAGTGCCTCACCACCCTCATTGTAAAGAATTTCTTCCTTATATCTAATCTAAATCTACTGTCTTTCCATTTAAAACCATTACTCTTTGTCTTATCACTATATTTAAAGAACAATGCAATCATCAGGCACAGTCAATGTGAGTTCACAAAGAGAAAGTCCTGTTTAACTAATTTAATATCCTTTTATGATAAGGTCACCCACCTGGTGGATGGAGGGAAGGCAGTGGATGTAGTTTTTCTGGATTTTAGTAAGGCTTTTGATACTGTCCCTCACAGCATCCTTCTGGACAAGTTGTCCAA